>JANRGW010036945.1:0-57228 GCA_024733675.1 Psilopsiagon aymara | reverse complement strand
GGCCACAAGTCAAAAACACAGTACTGCACCAACTACTAAGAAGGAGAAAAATGACTGCTACTGCTGAACCCATGACACTAAGTTATAAGGAAGAAAACAAGATGCACAACTTTGCACAGCCAGATCCAAACATATATTTTAAATCTGTACGGCACACACTTATGTTTCAGTTTTGTTGTTAAACTTTTAATTATTATAAGGACTTTGTTTCTGAACAAATCTCATTCTATCATTTGCTCCTGCCATCTCTGTTTGTAACCAATATTTGCTTTTGCTTGCCTATCCTGCCTGAAGGATGTTAGGCAGATGGTGGCAAGCTCTAAGGAGGCAGAGAGAATGCTATCTGCTCAAGCCTATCAATCCATTTACTCTTTTGTCTTTCACACCTTTTTCACCTTGACTCCAGTCATCGCCTTTGAGTCCTTCTTTTTGTTGACTGCTTGTGATCATGTTTCTTCCCTCAGATTGTAAACATTTCTGAGCAAAGATTTAGGGTTTTGGTGTTCTTCCCCTTTTAGGTACAACTCTAACATGGAACATATCTCTAAGGCTGCCAGCAAGGTTAGCAAGTTCTGATTCTCAGCTGCTTTTGTTCCTTTTTTAAAATGGGGCATTTCAGTTCCAGATAGAGTATCATTACAGAAGTCACTCTAATGCTTCATAAAGAGCAAATCCTCTTCTTTGCCTTCTCTGCATGGTCTCCAATATCAAACATTTCCTTTCTTGTACTTTGGTCCCAAAAAGGTCTTTAAGAATGAGACCTGTCTGGTTTCCACATGAATTTCCTTTTTCAACATCCAGAGTTGGTTAATAATCTGGTCAAGTCTTTCTTTTGTGGCTACTGTTTACTTGCTCCCACATATTCTATATATTGATGGGAACCTCAATATAATTCAGGCTGTGCAGCATCTGATTGTAACGGATTGGTTTTCACTCCCAGAAAGCAGCACATCAAAGCAAACATAGATCAATAACACTTTCCCCTTCCTGTCTGTGGATAGTATTGCAGGTTGCTGTTCAACAGCCATGAGAAAATGCCTACAAAAATCCAAATAGAGGTCACTAAGTAGCAAATACAGAATCAAACAACTGGCACACTACCTGGCACGCGAAGTATCACTTTAAGTGCAAGTTGTTGGTTCTTCGTAAAAGAAACTTGAAGTGAGCATCCTTAAGAGCTTTCCCCCCGCCCTTTTCATTTCTTCCGTTTTACTTGGACTCCTTCATATGGTGCTATTCTCCTTTTTTACACTGTAGCTCTGGCAGTGAATGCTTCCAGTCCCAGCTAGTCATCACACGATGCAAACATTAGATGAAAACTTTTTCAATTAAATTTTAGGTTGCTTGATCAGTCAGAAGCAGGAAATATTTAGGTGAAATTGAGTAGTGGGTATCTACATGGCGATTACTGTCTACTTCTGATACCCTGAGGCAGGGACTCAAATATTTCACCTATGGAGGAGTGGGTCAGGGTTTTTCATCCATTCTTTCCTTTTCCTTTTAATTCCCTAACTCCCAGAATCTGACAATGGATTATGCAATACAGACCAGGAAGGTGGGCTGCAGTAAATGCTGCTTTATGGATCAAGCAGTAGGAAGTGCTATACTCTTTCCCCCAGAGAGGGAAAGCTTTACATCAGTCAGCATACTGACAATGATTGCTTTTGAACTTACCTATAGTATAGCCGTGTAGAAAATCATTATCCAGCATTCAGTTTTTTTAAATAACACACATAACTTGAACACTGAAGCACCATACGGCCATTTTGTTTGACTTTGAGCACCTTTTTGATTGACTGCCTCTCTCTGTGCCACAAGGAGGAGACAGGATGTATTATACGGCCTTTGAGTATGGTTCCAAATAATCTCACCTACTATAATGAAGTGCATGAAATTTTCTGCCGTCAACTTCTGTGTAAATTTAAATACAGCGTGAAATGTTCCAGTTCTCCTTAGACACAAAACAGTGAAGTTGAGTACTCTCTACCAGGCAAACTCAAACTGTAGTGCTGTGGTTCAGATACTAACCTTGTTTTGCTGTGGATGCTGTGGTGGGATATGGTCTTGGGAATGACACAAGGAAACAGATATGGGACCTAGTTCTTATTAATCAGGAGATTTTACACCAGATACTTGCAGATCCAAGAATGTGCTCTGTGTGTGTCTGAACTCATTTCACTGTGGGATTGAGATTGTTATAAACAGGATCAACAGCATAGAGAGCTATGTTTACCTTCAGTTCCTTCTTGTGAAATAGCTACTGTGTGGACTGAAAACAATGGCAAGAATACAAAGGCAATTACACAATGTTTTGATTGAGGAAAATCTGGCTTCAGTCTTCATAGAAAGCAGGCAGAATTTCATGATCTTTGAAAGACAGATTATTTCATTTAAAGTAGACTTTCTCTTGCTAGTCACCTGGATCTGTATTCTAGATAACAGGAGTGCCGGCAGTAATCACTTTTCATCCTCTTCTGGCTCCCAAATGAAAAGAAAAGCTCTTAATTTCATATCTTCTTGGGGATAGTCACTTCATTTCCTCTCCTATTTTTGTTTGAAACAATCTGTTAACATAGCTCTAATCTATACTGTTGAATGTCTCTATATTTCTCTACTTAATTAAGTACTCAGGTCCTTCTAAGTTTGACTTTTCTTCTTGAACATATAGGTGGATTGAAATGTGAAGAGAGAAGAAAAGTTTAGATTTGGAAAATAAAAGACACACTGGAAGTGCATTTTCTTTATTAATTTAGTTTATTTGTGTGGTTGGAGTTAGTCGCTTTTTGAAATTATCTCACTCTGATAGTCCAAGACTATGACTTTCTCTAGTCACAAAGTACTCTGTACTTTAAAGAAGTCATTGTTTCTGAGACAAATCTCCCAGTGGCAAATCTTCTAGTGGCAAACCTTCCAGTGGTTTGCATTGTTCTTTGAACTTCACCTGGGCAAGTGTTCAGATCAAAACGCAAAGCCAACCTCATTATTGGTTCTTGCCCCACTCATCCCGTAATTGTTTATTGATTCTTCTAGAAATAGGAAGGCCAAGGGAAAAAAAAAAATAAAAGGAAGTAAAGAAAGGGTGAAATACTACAGGGTAGCGAGTTGTGAACCGTTTGTTTGTGTCTTAGAAGGTGCTTTCTGGAAGTGTTTGCCTCATGCTTCAATACTATAGAAGCAATAGAAAGCAAGCTTTACAAGCTAAGGTTTCCCCAATATAGATGAGGCATTTGGAGGTATCAGTTCCACACAGTCCTGCAAAGCTCTGCGTCTCAGAGACCATCCACTGACTGAAGGCACCTGGAAATGACTACCTTTGCAGCTGTCAACACTATTCTGTATTCCAGCCAGAAGTGATCATCTCAGAGTCATTAAAGACACTGTCTATTTGACATCTCCTTTTGTCTCCTTTGGAGTCAGTGGTAGCATTGTCCACCTAAGGACTGAAAGATTTTCCACTCCCAAATTCTGTGAGTGTTAAGGAGTTTTAACTGTCTTCATTACAATAAATTAAACGTCTGATCAAATGTAAAGTGCTAGAAAATACCAGGTAAAATTTTTTTACATATGATAGAAAAAAGTTGGTTGACATGTAAAAGTTAGGTCTTCTTTTGTTTTTTACTCCAGAGCTGGATGTGTGTACAACTGATATTAGCATGTATTCTCTGTCTTTACCTAGTGGAATGACAATGGGTTTGCTTAGTGCTTTTCACTTTGTATGCAGTGAAGCTGAGAAACTAAAATAGCAAAAAATCTGTTAACAAATGCCTTTCTCTAAAATGACAAACATGACTCTTCCTGACCCATTTTGCTGGAGAGAAATAATATCAACTTTTTATAAAGTGTATGTGTTCCCTGTGTGTTGCTCTGTGGCTTAATATTGTTTGCCTTCATTTGCATGTGTGAGCAGTGAAGCTACAGGAAACAGAAGAAAGGATATTCTCTCTCGGCCTTCTTTCTTTTTAGTATAGATAGCAGGGCATCTAATTGCTACTTGAATGACCTCCAAGGTCTTTGTGGAATGAGGTTGTTGTCTTCTGTGTAGAGGAGAGCATCCACATTCTATTCAGCCATTGTAACTTAATTATAGGATGCATGTAATAATTTTCAGACAGTCAGTGAATTTGCCTCTCATGCAAGTCATCATGAGACTCTGGGAAATAGATGCACATGTTCATTTATTGTAAAATAGTTTAATTATTTCACCTGATATCTGTACTTGTAAGTTGCCAGCTGCAGCTGAGGATGACAGAGAATGAGCCACAGGTACTGAAGGCACTAGGATGTTATGAGAGTGGAAGCTGTGTGGAAGTTAGAATGAAGATCCATTTTATACTCGCCAGTTATTCTGTTCCTCTTTTCCATGATATATAAAGCTGTTCTTTAAAGATGCTTTTGGTCAGAAGTGGCAACAAACACACACTACAGTATTTCTCTATTGCTCCTCCCTGAAATTATAGTACGTGTAATTATAGTAGGTGAGATACATGTTGGTGTCATTACAACAGTTGCATTTCATTTCAGAAGTATGTATTCTGTCACTTATTATTTTCCCTAAAGAACATGATTCTTTCCATATTTTTATGGGCTATTAGTCATGCAATCGCCCTCCACTGGAAAGAGAAAGGAGTGTGTCGCTGCTTTCAACAGGTGCAATTTTGTCCTTGTAAAATGACTACATGTTAAGGAGTAGTGCAGGGTCTGTTCAAGAGCTTTTTGTTTCTGAGTATTTGTAGTGCTTGAAATTACTGAAGGCTGGGCTTCTTGTTAGTTTTTAGTGATCATTTTATTTGCAAACTGTATAAGAGTTGTACATAGTTTATATATTATTTATTCTGCAAAGAATATTAAGTATTTCTTTAGTGCCTCTTTAAATGCGATTCGATTACTTTTTTGAAATTCAAAGTAATTTTTAATAACTGTTAGTTTTCTTTTAGAGAGTTCTTACCAAAGAAACAGGAGTTCTTACAGCTATATGGATAATTAACTTGAAGCTTGTCTGTCTCTTGGGGGACATCAGATATGTAAATGAGGAACTTAAGTCTGAAAAAGATATGTCAAGGAATCATTAAAAGTTTTATTACACTAAAGTGTTGGTATTAAAATTTGAAATGTTATAATATATTATTATAAACCACTGCATTTTAAAGAGCAAATATGTGTGGTTTTTTTTTTATTTGCTATATAAAATCTTAAAAATAAATAGCTTTCATATTTTGAAGAGATATGGAAAAGTTTTGAAACCATCAGTAGAAAGTTGCTTTCCAACACTAACCATTCTATGATTCTATGATTCTAAGTATGGGAAAAATTATAGATGCAAATAATGTTCTACTTTCAGTATCAGAACTTTAAAGAAATAAATATATACAACAAGCAATGTTTCCCTTCCACAATTCCAGATCTGAAGACAATTGTACTTCAAGAGATCACATAATAGGTCATGCATGCTGAGAGCTTTCCCTGGTAATCAAACTTTCCATACTATTGTATTGCTGAGAACAGAATTAAGTCTAATGTCAATCAAAAAAAGTTGTTTGATGCCCTTTCAAAAGTTAAGTATTTATTACCAAACCAGTTCAACAGCCATCCAACCTAACCATAAGGAACTTCATGACTAAACTTTTGCAAAGAAAATGTTTATATAGATTCTGCTAGTGTTCCTGTGTTGGCAGAATCAGTGTCAGAGGCTAAGCAGTAAGTCAGTATAAAGATCATCTGACTTTTGACTCTTGAGAAGTGGTCTCATTTGTGGAGTAAAGACAACGGCAGGCATGCAGAGCTTCTGAGTATTATCACTACATTATCCTTTTTAGAAACAGGGAGGATCCACTTTGAATTACTTGAGCTTAGTGTCTCTTGTACATGCAATTCGTAAGAAAAGCAAGCTGAAACAAAATGCATTCCAGACCTTAAGTGGATCCTTGCATACCAATATGGCATATTCTTTTTGCTGACCTGGTTTACCTATGCACTTGCAATGCAAGTGTGTAATTCAAGCATACAAATAGTATTCTTTCTTTAGCGAGGCTATGTATGTGATTAAAATCATGTACTGCAATTCTTCATTGATCTAAGCCCAATGCAGGAAGAAAGCAAATATTCTAGTAGCAAAGTCATCACTACCACCTGCTGATCTACCACCACTGTTTAAATCAGCAGTGGATGTAAGTTTAAGCAACAAATGAAATTAAAAAAATGCTTCCCATTTTACAGGTATTGTATTTGGTTTCATATCATCCTATTTTAGTGTCAGGTTTGATGCGTATTCAGATCAAAGTGACCATATCTGCTTTCTGCAGACATCATGTTATCCTAATTCAGCCTACCTCTACTTCAATGCAGTTTAAATTTCCTTAGAAATTGGTGAAACTTTTGCTTAATGTGTTCCCTTTCACATTTTTGTGAAATGGTACCTCATTTCTTCTCCCGTTTGTTAGTATTTAATGCAAGTAATGCAGCTTGATAAGATTACTTTTATGAACAAGAGGCCTGTTTTGCCCAGGAACTGTTTGTGTTCAGCTAAATTTAAATTCAGTGGGAAAAAAGAAAATGATGACGTATCTGACCGTTATTGTTTGGACTAAGATTTGGATGAGGTTTCCAAATAAGTACATATTACTAATTTGAGGATGGTATGGCAATTTATGACTAACTCTCTAACACTTTATCCTGGATTTTTTTTTCTGACACTTGAGGTCCATTTATGCTATTTATGCACATTGGGTTTAGGAATCCTTGAAGTGAAACATACGATAGTAGCTTATAAATTGTTTTTAATATTGCAATTTCCAGTCATGTTCTGTGTAAAATATGAACAAATTTCTTCACATGATGTGGGAATTGAGGCAGTGGAATTCAAGGATGAAATATTATTTGTTTCATGATAATGTACATACTAAAAATAGATTTATATGTGGTTGAAATGTAAGATGCAAGAGCCATAATGCATATAATTCATTTACTTTTGTATTAAATTTTCATCAGCTTTCTCCAAATATGAAAAAGATAAAGACAAATAAGATAGAAATGAGCTCAAGCAACTGATTTCTTTTTGATGAGTCTTGTTAGTAAAGCTGTCAATGAAAAATATTTATGAAAGTAAAATGTTAATTTTAGTGTTAATTTATTAATAGTAAACTAAGAAAAAATCAAGTGCAGGGCTACATATCACTTTTTATGATTCTGCTATTTTGTAAATACGATAAGTATTTTCAATCATGTAAGCTGTTCTAGTGTAGTGTGACTTAATTCTATGTTCTTTAAATTCGGTTTCAAGCTTGTTATTTTTTGTAAGAACAAACTACCTTTGATTTAATTTTTTCTGACACTGTGCCCATTGCACAGTAGGAAAAAAAGTGTAATTGTAGTTTTGTCCTTTACAGTACAGGACAAATAAATGTCAAAATCAAATGGTGGTGTCCCTCAAGGGAAAATATACTTCAGTTATGACATATTCTTCCCCAGTTCCCATTGCTATTCCTGTGAACACCTAGGTGAAGCTGCCTCAGGACCTAATCAGATGCTGCTCATTTGCATATAATAAAAAATAGTGCAATGAGTTTTTAGCCCATTCAGAGGAAAAGCGCATAACTTCTCTTTAAAATGTTCTGGTGTAAAACTGGTGCAGCTCTGGCTCTGGATGAATTGTTTGAATGGCATAGACCTGGTAAGAAATGAACATCTGCTTATGCTGTTGGTATCTTGCAGCTTAGCACTGCATTTAACAAATGTGTTGAGAGGTGGTGTGATACTATTTCTTGATACATTTCTTGAAAAGGTGGGGATATCGATAAACTGCCAGACTGTCTCAGGAATGAAAATAATAATCAAATATACAGAAGAATCATTAAGAAGGCTTGAAGACAAGACGGTTTCAGGAAAAAGACTCTCCTTGGGCATTATTAACATTCTTAATTGCATTATTACTCAGAGGAAGTGAAATCCATCACTGTTGCTTTATAAATATGGTATGCTCCTTTGTGATACAAAATCCTGAACAGTTTGAGACTGTAAATTGTCCTCAGCTATTTTATATTCAAGGGATCTGAAAATCCCTAGAGTTGAGCTAAATCTTTTTAGTTTATCCTAAAACTAGTGATATGATGTGCATCCTGTTTCGATTTCAGTTCACACTTACTTTTTTAGGAAAGTAAATGATGAGAAAGTTTGTCAGCCAAATAAAAACATAGATAGATAGATAGATAAACAAACAGACATATATAGAGATAGAAAGACATCTGCTTTTATGTTGTCAGAACAATGTTTAAATAGTTTTGCAATGAGAAGAGAGGCTGACAGAGAGGGAAATTAAAACATTTTGAAATGGTGGACATCCTGTTTTTCTTCTTTTTTAAACAATAAGTCCTTTATTTCAAAAAATTTTAGTTTTGAATGGGATTTGGCTGTCTATAAGAATAAACACAAATTCAAATAAGATGTTTCAAATTCTTTCAAAATGTTGCAACATATTATTTTTAATAATACTGAGAAAATTGAAAGCTCTTCCTTTTGACACAGTTTTAGTTATTATTGAGTGGTTTTGTTTTGTTGAGTTTTTTTTTTTTTCCCCAAAATGTCTCAAATGCCATCATTTTCCTGATGTGTGATGTCTGTTTTCTGGCCAGCTCTGATTCTGAAATTAATTTATTCTCAATATTGCATCTCCATGTACATTTTGCCTTTGAGAAAATTGTGTGTGAGTGGTATGAGTAAATAGAATCTGAGTAAATGTGCAGGAGAAGAGGTTAATTCTCCTCCTGCAACACCACATGCTGTGTATGGTGAGACTTCTGGAGGGGTAGGAATGGGAGAATGCTATACTGAGATGAAGAGCTGAGACTATAATCTTTCAGCTCTTTTGGGAATCTAATTGTACTCTCCCTTTCCAGACTTCTCTAATTTAGCCCACGAGCTGTCTTTGGGTGAGCAGATCGTACGCCTTGACACAGGAAGCTACTGAGGAAGTCCAAGAGCTGGCTAAATCTGACAGTCAAACATACCTATCAAGAATATTGCATTGCATTTATATACCTACCTCTCATTCTTACCCCTCTGCTTCCAGACATTACCTATTTGTAAGAATATATCTATATGTAATATAGATAGAGAAACATGTGGGCACTTGAATGTAATAATGTTTTCCCATGGTTTCTCCTACCTACCAGAGACTACTTCCAGTGCTAATTGAAAGGGAACTCTTGTCTCTCTCCCTTGCCCATCACTATATTGACTTGCTCCCTAGGTGGTGCATCCAGCAGCCAAGAAGAAAGAGAGAGAGAAAGTTGGGAGAAGAAAAGAGGTGGGAGAAGGTCCATTATCAGCAACTCTAGTTCTCTGCTCCCCAGTGGCTTTTATGGAAGTGCAAACAGTAGCATAGTTGTAGTCATATGTCAGCAGGCGTCAGTGCAGGAAAGGAGTGAAAGAGGATGTTAAATCAAGTGTAAAAAATTGGTATGTTAAGTGAAAGAAGAGGGCATGCATTGAATAAACGTGCTTTTTATTTCAGGGCTACACAGCTATGTCCAGCTAAGCTGTAGCAACACAATGAACATCTTCATTCAGTTGCACCCTTCAGTTTCGCCCCAGGAAGATGTTAGAAAAGTGCTTAAGCACCCTTCTTACGGTTCTTCCAGTAGTTTCACAGCTGGAAAAAGCAGATGAGAGGAGCTGTCTGATAGCAACACAGCAGGGAAGCACACATCACATGCAGCAACCCCTACTTCCCACCCAGCTTTTGGTGCAGTTATGCAAGTATTGCACAACCAGACCAAAGATGTGCCTTCTCTGGTGTTTTAGTTGAGTTCAAGATCAAATTTCCTGGTAATCCTCTCTTACTGAGTCTTCATTCACTTTGTAGAGTCTTGGGGATCTCAGCCTCTGTTCCTTTGAGGAAACTGTTGAAATTGTTGGTTTCCACCTGCCAGTGGGCATTCTTACTCTGGGACCCTCTGCAATCAGTCAGAGTGAAAAAAAAATAAGCCAACAATTTGATGTCGAATCGTCAGCATCAGTGGTGTTAGTCCGCAAACCCACTCTTATTAAGCTGTGCAATTCCTTTTACAGATATGTCTGAAGTTGTCTTTACAGCTTATTAGAAATTTGTGGGTAAGTTTAATCAGTGTACAATTTCAAATGCCTGTTTACTGAGAATATGTATCAGAAGCAGCTGATTTCAACAAACACCATTAAAGGCAAAAAAAAAAAAAAAAAAAGACTACGTTAGATAGAACGTTCCCTTAGATAGAAGAAGAGTTCCCTTTCTTTTCTCATAAAAGAAACTACAATTAAAATTAGATCTTTTGGAATAATTTGCTTACCAAAGCCATTTTAACTTTTTTATTTTGATATGTAAAGTGACAGCTTCAATTTCCCCTCATTGTAGTATTTTCTAATACTGTCACTCTTTTAACGTTTGTTTTTATGTATAATTCATTTTTTATTTGCTCCTTTTCCATTTCATAAACAGCATTGTTTCTGCAATATTACTTTTTTCTGGTTTTCCAGCCTGTATCTCTTCTGTTTCCCCTTATGAATTATGAAGGTTTAATTCTTACCTTGTCTGTTTGAATGCTCACCAAAAATACATAATGTTAAGTTTTTAAGAGACATCATTAGGTTTTAACACCAACATCAGTGCAGCTTAATAAGAGAAGTAGAGTTGTTATCTTCCTGAACCCAGTTTCCCATCTGTTTCTAGCCTTAGGTATTGCATCCATTTGCAGCCTGTTAGCAATTTCAGGTTTTCTTCACAACTATGAAAGTGATTAACAATATTTTTCTTTTCATGGAAAAGATTTTATATGAAAGTTTAAAATATGCAAAATCTTAGTGTAACCTAAGGGTTGTACAAGTATCTGAAGCAGGTCAATTTGGCCCATTGCCTTAAAGCACAATTGTGGGTTTGACACCACTGTGCCACAAGCAGTAGTGTAAATCAGAAAATCTTCACACAGTTGAGTCATCACTTGTAATAGATATTAAATGAGAAATGTTAAATTTCATTATGTAGCTTTAAGATCACCATTTACTTATGAGTTGTGAAAGGTATGGCAGGGATGGATAAACATCTTGCTCCTGAACAGGAGCATATTCTGAGTATGCATGCCTCACGACACAATATAAAGAGTGATGAGAAATCATTCAAGGGCAGATAAACAGCAGAAATATAGTAGAATCAGGATTAGAGACAGAATAACTTGCTTTTGTGTTTTTCCCCAACTTGATACTACCACAAGTTTTCTGATTTTCTTGTTGATCAAGGTGAAGGAAGGTTACATTTGCTATTGTTGCTGACAATGCATATATATACACCTAGCATGTAAGTTAAAGCATGACTGTGCTTGCTTGGAGGAGACACTATGCATTACCACAATTATGGGTTTTCATCTAAGTCTCAGGCAAGTGAGCCATAGATACAGCAGCTCAGCCTTTCACCCGTCCGTGTTTCAGCTCCTGTGTCACCACTGAAGGAAAAGTAGATATTGTTATGCCTGTTTTACATACAGACAGCACTGTGAAAACAGGTGTGTCCCTCTGCCTCAGGTCTGATAGGCACAGCTGAACTGAGTATGGACCATCTTGTTTCATGGTAGCAGTGCATGAGGGGGGCACCGGCTACTCTCCTGACTACCTACCCAGCTTGCACAGACTGCTCGCTCTTTGTAGAATACAAAGTCATGGATGTAGCTTAGAAAAGATCTAGTACTGAAGTGAATTTACTCAAATCCAAGATGAACCCAGTTCTGTGGAGTGAATTCTCTTTCCTGAAGGGTATTTATCTGCTACATAACTATTTACATTAATTCCATTTTTCATGAGAGGAACATTGGAGGGTCAGATTTTCAGTTGTTGAAGATGGTCTTCTTCCTTTGGCCTCTATGGGCCAGTATCAGTGAAAACTTGCTGAAAATCTCCCCCTGATCAATGAGTTCTTAGTCTTGGTTGTGGTGATGTCAACTCTCAAGTCTCCTGCATGGTCGGATTTATTTCAGTGTAGATCTTTGCACCTGGCTGGGCCAGCAGCCTTACATGCTCATTAGTTCCAGTGTGGGCAGGGCTTTCCCAGCTTTGGAGGGGGGTCAGGACTTTTCCCTGCAAGCTTAGTGCTCTTTTCTTGCAGTGAGTCATCGTAGAGCATTTTGGTCACATCTGTTATGTTTTGGCAATAATTATCCTTTCCCTTACCTCTTCGTATTTAAGAGTCAAATAAAATCATGCCCCTGTTTTACTCATAATGTTTAGAAAATGTTTCCATAAGCAACAGTGTATTGGAAAAACAAACGCATGTTGTCTGACTTTCTCTTTGTCACATGCAGGCTCATTTCTCAAAGGCTTACTATAACGGTGAGGAGCTGACAAAGGTAAATTTATTGAAAGTTATAGGTGTAAATTTTAGGTCAGTTATTTTCATGAATAGAGACTATGTGGTCCTCTTCATCAGGAAAATCCTGTTTTTTTTTTTCAGAAAGCTTCCATTGTACTAGATGCAGTAGAGATTAAAAACACTAGCTGCTTTATTCAAAACATGTTTGTCTTAAATTACAGCAGGTTACTTTGTAGCCAGACATCTGAAAGCCATGTGCTAAATAAACTGTACATTATGCAGAAAAGGGTGTTAAAAATCCCCTGAAGTTGTAGAAATATGAGAGGCAACGAGGAAGAATATGATTTTGGCAGTTGTAGTCAATAAATTGAGGCTAAACTGAGATTTGCCTCTGTGGTTCTAGCAAGGAAGACATATGCCTTGAATGTGGTTCAAGTATGTTGCAAACACAAGCTGCTTAAGGAGGTCATTGGTGATGGCAGACAGTTCTGCAGAACTAGACATAAGCTCCAGATAGGGAGTTAGATTCTGCATACCACATGCGCACATATATTCTGGTACATTTTAAAATTGTCTAACTGCCAAACCTTAGGGTTTTCTCCACTTACACATAGAAATAGATTCGAAATAGCAAATGACAGTCATTGTATCCATTTTGCTTTAGTGAACTCTGTTAAAAGCACTTTATAGGAACCTGCACAACTTTAGGGCAAGGTTACTGCAGCTGAAGCCATAAGCTGACATGAGCAAATCAATAACTTCCTAGCTCTTTAATATTTATATTAATTTAATTAATATGCCTGATATTTGCAGCTGTATTATTTATCCAAGAAAAAGCTCCACCATCAGCCTGAGTGAAATGATTTACCACAAAAAATAATGCTGCAAAGTGGTGCACATGTTTAGAGAAACAGTGTGCCACGGCCACTTCTGCAGAGAGTACTCTAAAATTTCTAAAAGGGGTCTGGTTTTCGAGCACTTTGCTTGAACAAGAAGATTTAATTTATTTGTTATTTTATGAAGCATTTTTATGTGTAGAAAAAGTGCTACTTGTTTGCACATGCTGGTTATGTGGCATTCTTACATGATTTCATGCTTTGCTGATGGAAAATTAGACCCTTGTGTATTATAAAAGAATAGAAGATAGCTATAGAATCAGGATGCGATTGCCTCAGGACATTCTGTTGACAGCTAGAAATATATACAGACAAAGCAATGTCACTGGATGCTAATGTGAACTATAGAAGTTGTTGAGTACTGTAAATCCCTGTAAAAAAGAGAAATCTATACTCTTTTATTTTGCAGGGTTTTGCCTTTAAAATCACCACTAATAACACTTCTGTAATTCTGTTACATATAGTTGCTATGAAGATTTTATAATTGTGGACATGCTGAAGCACAGAAATTTGTTTTTGCTTATATATATATATATTCAGAAAACAAAATAATCTTCCCTTGTTTACTGAACCTTTGCTTCACATTTAGGTGAAGCTTTTATTAGTTTAAGGGGGGAATTTTGACTACATAAGGAATACCAGGCCAAAACAGCATTAAACTATAGAAACAGGGCTCAGTTTTTGAAACTAAGGCAAGATACATCAAATTAGCCCTGACATTACAGGATCTTTCATAGCCTGTATATGTTTTCCATATCATTCCCTATAGTCAGCCAACATGTTTTAAATACATCAGATCTCAGTAAAAAAGTAGGAATACGTTTCTGCTGAGTCTAATTCCACCATTACCGATAGATTGCAATACTGTATCATTCCTGAGGTGTAACTATTTGTTTGTTTTATTGCTTCCATTTTCTGAAAGGCTCTCTTGACAACTCAGCTCAAGTAAAAATGTTTTGATATTGTCTGCTTCAGTCCATCTTCCTTATTTGCTAAATCTTTAAAAATACAGCAGAAGATGACTGCAACAATAATAAATTACCTATGTACAAATCTCTGTCTTCATCTATATTAGCATGATAGCACTTTGGACATCAAATATTTATCCTAATTACAATTCTGCTCCAATCTGAATATATTTTATTTGTCAGCAACTGTCTAAGAGAAGACAAAAATCATTTTGCTCTCAGACATATTGCTGTTGAGGCAGAGTGACTCTGGACCTGGGAGCAACAGCGGGCAACAGCAGGTCCAAACCATAGTTTTGATTCAAAATAGTGAAAAGAATTTACTTATAGGCTTATTATGTAATTGTTCCTTAGTTCACAAATCCTATATCAGTTTACTAGATTAATATTTACTCAGTTTAGCTGGTTTATCCCAACTACTTTTATTCCTCATGTGGAGCGAGGTATCTCTTCTTACGGAAAGCATGACACCTGTAAATATCTTGCAGACCTGAAGTTGGCCCAGAATGTGTGAGAATGCCATGCCCCATATTTAGAGGACTCCTTTAAAGTTGGAAAGAGTTGAACTGATCAAATGGCTAGCAAATATATTGTCTCCTGTTTATATTCAGAAACAATTATGGGACTAAAATTTGAAATACATCAAATGTTATGTTTGTGGATAGAAAGAGAATTAAAGGCCAGTAAAAGTTCAATAAATCTATTTTGTTGACATAATTTAGAAAAGAGTAACAAAATAAGTCATTGGAATACAGTAAACAGGTTCTAGTAGGGCAAGTTTTACAAAGCAAAAACATTTCGCAAATCTGTTAGAAATACTTAAGTAATTTCAGAAGGAGATAAAAAAATTCATATTCTGAATTCTGTGTTTTAAAAGACTTTTATAAAACTTCCTTGTGGTATGCTATTAAAGTCTCTAAACAGTGTTGGATGACAGACAAGAATTGTTTTAGCAAAAATGTCTGCAAGACAAGGAAAAAGTACAGGAAGAAACTATTTTTTCTATAATAAAGGTTAGCAATGGCTTAATGGATTAATCTGTGGTCCTGTATTATGTAATCTGATTATTAATAAATTAAATTTGAAAATATATTAGTAATTAACAGAAAATTGCTATAGGATCAAGATTTGATTGGCTCAGGGGTAGCGTGAAGCAAGGAAGTAAACTTTTCAGAAAATTAGTAAAGCTTGTGGGGAATTTCAAGATGACCTGTTTAAAGAAGATGATAGGAAAGAGCATGGCAGGTAAAACACTATAAACATTATGATTTCAGAAACTTTGAAAACTTTATGGACAGCTCAGGTAAGTTAGCTGGTCAGTGTATGACTTTAGATAAAAATGGAAGAAAATCTTCATATCTTAACAAGATGGTGGAGGAATAGAAAACTTTTGAGTGCCATGACATAAAACAAAGTTACGACTTCATCCAAAATATTGTGTAGGGTCATTATTGACCTTTGATGTAACATGGTTTAGTTTGGGTGACATGGTTTAGTTTGGGTGACATGGTTTAGTTTGGGTGACATGGTTTAGTGGGAGGTGTTGCTGCCCATGGCAGGGGGGGGTTGGAACTAGATGATCTTAAGGTCCTTTCCAACCCTAACTATTCTATGATTCTGTGATTCTATGATGTGGGAAAAGGTGCAAACAAGAAGGGTATCTTAAAACTGCAATAGGAATTTAATCTTATTTACTTCAGAGAAGAGGAAAAGGAAATAAAAAATAGAATCAGATGAAACAGCAAAGGTAGATAGGAATGGTCTATTCTTGTCTCGCGTAGCAGAAACATAGTCAAAACTGAAGGGCAGTGAATTTAAATCCAGCAAAGAGATACACGTCTTAACACGCAGATTGAGTTGATGAACTGATTTTCCCCCTTCCTGTCAGAAAAGCTGTAATTTTAACACAGTTCCAGTAGGGGATTAAAAATTATCTGAATAAAGGTTATAGACTGGATTAATTTAGACCAGTTAATCCTGAAAAGAAAAAAAAAAAAAAAGGAAAAAGACCCAAACAAACCCAAAACCACACTAATCAGAAAAAAAAAAAAAAAAAGCCAACAGTCTTGGAAAGGATATAAACCCTTCAAATGCAGACTTTCTACCAATCTTTATTAGGAATACAGAGACTATTTTTCTCAGGATAGGTCTGCTTTCTGACTAAACTGGAGTTTCTTGCTCTACTTTCTGAGGAAGCATGTAGTGTGGGCTAGTGTCAGGTAGTAATTGTCCCAGTAAACAAAGGGAATTGCTCAGCAAACTATTATCTAGTAAGACATTTCCTGTGTCCCTTCTAAATTCTTTCTAACTGACAAGCCTTCCCTAGACTCCTTGGAGTAAGGCTGTCCTGGCTAGCCATTGCTAGCCACTTTCAAGCTTACTTGCCCTGCTGTTCTGGGCTCCAACTGCAGAAGAGGAGAGAAAATCTGGACAAGCGTAGCCATGGTTACCAGTCCAGGGAAGGAACAGATTTTAAATATGCTAATACCCACTGATGTTTTTATGCAGAAAGTACTGGAAATCTTTCAGGCAAATTCATCCTAATGCCTAGTTTTTCCAAGCAGGGAGTCACCTATCAACTGAGTTACTCACATGTACTTCCATGAACCTCACATGTATTTTATGCCATGTAGTACCAGTATTTTCATCTTTCTATGGAAAATCTTTACTTCAGATCAGGACTTGAAAAAATTGAATATGTAGAAATGCATTAATAAATAAAGTCCATTGGTACTGGTATTTTATGTAGTACTTCATTAACACAAACCATATTTCTTCCCAAATTCCACTTCGTGATTTTCCTCCTCCATTCCATTCTTTCTGTCTTGTAATTCATCAACAAGCACTTCATGATACTGCCATGAGTAAATAACTGTGCTGTGGAACCAAAATATTTTACACCATACACAATAGCTTTTTATTAAAAGAAATGATAAACCAGAAGTAAAATATTATTAAATTAGACAGTGGCAGAATTAGGGTTGACTCTGCATACATAAGCATCATATCACCTTTTCTATAGTTTCAAATACCCCTAAAAAAACCCCAAACCCTAAACATTATTGCTCCAGATTAGTCTGGTTCAGGTTGGTATTCCATGCATACTCAGGATCTCATTTAATTAATGAAAGATTCATCTAAAATGTGAATCATGAGTCTAGGAGCAAAATTTTATTTTCTGAATACATATATTGGCTTAACTCCGTACCTGTATATTAGTACCTCTAGGGTTATAAAATACCAAGAACCCTTTTAAGAACTATCAGATAGCAATTTTACTAAAAGCAGTTTTTCATATAAAAGCTTTCAGAACAAAACAGCTAAAGTGCATTTCTCCTTTGCTGTTTTAATGTCTGCTATTTTCATTTAATTGTAAAGAACTAACTAGAGCTCTCACTTTCAACCCATCTCTTCCAGGTAAGTAATTAATTTCCTAAGTTATTTGTGAATCCTTTCAAATAACAATCTTATTATATAAAAATGTGTCATATGAAGAAATAATAAAATTAGTCTAACAATTACTGGTTTAATATTCTTTTGTTATTTCTTACTTGTTATTTCTCAATTACTGTGTTATAATTATAAAATTAGATTGCAGTTAATACAGTTCTTATCTGAAAGGCCAGATTCTTTGTTTGCTATAAATCTATAGACTTCTAAGAAAATGCATTAGAAATATATCTTTTGATATGATTTCATTTTTAGGGGAATAATTTTAATATAGTCCATGTTACATAGGTATTTTATATAAAATATTTTTACATATTATAACAATTTTAAAGTAAGGTTAAGAAGTTGAAAGATAAACTGGCAACATTTTATAGAAAAACAATCAAATAAATATATAAAAATCACGTACCTCTATATTATTGAAAAGTAAAGACAAAAAGGTAAAGTTCAAATTGTTGTTGGAAGAAGCAAAATTTTATGCATCTTCATGTAGTGAGAGCACTGTGTCAAACCAAATACTGGAAGATAGGAGGCTAGTGGAATTTTTGCTTTTCATCCAAGATAGTGACAACATTCCTAAACCTTCCTCTTAAATCCCAAAGATACAGTGACAAGAACCTATTTAAATTAAACAGTTGAATTTGTGTCTTGCTCATGTTAGGTGAAAAGCGTTACCTACATTCATAAATGGCCCAGGGCCAAATTCAGCCCATACATATGCCCCTTTCCAGACCATTGAGTGCCTCTGAAATCAGAACATGGCCATCACACTTGATAAATTGTAAATGGATGCAAACCTTCATATCCTGTGAGCAGTTATGCATTCTTAAAGCACAAAATGAGCCAAGTACTGGACAGAGCATACACCCCTGGAGCCACTAAGAAGACATATGGTATAATCCAAGGCAGGTGTTTGTAAATCCAAAAGATCACATTAGACCCCTTAGGCTACAATCTGAATGACAGCAGTGGGATTTTGTAGTTTATCTAGGACCTTAAATTAAGTTGTCACCCGTAATTTGTGGGAGAACATCTACCAGGGGCAAAAGCAAGTTAGAAACTTTTTCTTGTTTTGCTGTGTGAATTCCTTTCCAGTTACTTAAGCCTACCTTTCACTTGAAATGCATGTGTTTAATTTATTTTATTTAACTTCTAGTGAAGCAACTTATTTCATTGTTTTCTTTTGTTTGTTTATTTTTCGGTTTATTTTTTGAGAAAAGAAGTAGATGTCCAGTGAGCAGTCAATGGCTATGGGGCTGCCTGGGACATGCACGTTCTCTCTCAGCTGGATCATTCAAACAGATGATGAATTACAGAAGCCCCCTTTGATTGATGAGTTCAGATCAGCTTTGGCAGACACATATTCTAAAGGAGTAGATTAACACATATCAACCATCATGTTTAGTAGAAAGTACTGCTCAACATTGTAAACTGCCAACTTTATCATCTTTAAGTAAAAAATACAGTTTTTCTTCCCAACAAAGACTTTATAAAAGCAATAAGGTAACTGCATGAAGTGTGCTTATCATGATATAATCACACCCCAGGGGGAATGAGAGGTGCTCGGCTGCACCTCATGCTTTGTAATGACCCAGGGGTGTGATTATCTTATGATAACCACACTCCCTGTCATGCCTTATTGCTTATATATTCCACATGTCATAATGAATCCTGAAGCACTTTCTAGGTCTCATAGCAAAGGCAATGACTTTGAAGTATAGGAAGTAGTCAGATTTTCTGGGTACATACAGATTAATATTGTATACATTAGGAGGAATTATGAATGACTACTTAACTATACTAGCCAGGCCACAGTTTTTTAACTGTTTCTGCAGGTTTCATGTGATATTTTACAGGAATGTGCTTAAATTGTTCTCTGGAAGTGCAGCACAACTGCAAAATCTTGACTACCATACTTTAGGACTGTGGAGAAGATAGCAGCTTTGACACAGCCACCTTGCACTTTACTGTTCGGTCGGTCCAATAAAATCATACAGAGCTATAATAGCCTTGATTTACCACAGAAATCTTTGTATGTTTTCATGCTTTAACTGAATATTAAAGTAACTCTGGGTAAAAAAATAATCAGAATCGTGATATGCCAAATTACGTCAGAGGATGGAAAAAGAGCTTGAGACCTGTATTTACAATATTGACTAAATATCAAATCAATCTCTCTTTTACTGAAGCCTCATAAAGGAAATGTGGATTATTTGGAAGCATCTATTTTAAAAATTCTGCACTTTAATCGTAAAAATAGTAATAAATCCTAATTAAAATGAATGGGGTTAACAACAGGTCCATAAGGAACTGGGAGATCAAGAAGCTTCTGAATTCACAATTAAGGGCTGACATAAAAGACAACAGGATAATAAACTGAGCAATTATCTTTGATATACCTTATGGTATAATAGCACCACAGGGTGAATCCGCACCCCAGGGAATGGAATTCTCGATAACTTTGCAACCTTGTTAATCTGATGTATGTAGCAGTCAACATTTAAATACTACTCCACTTGTCAGGAAAATCTACAGTACTGTTTTCTGCCTGTCATCATAAAATGGTTGATAAAGATGATGGCCTACCATTATGACCACTGATGGGTTGATTCATTGTAAGCCTCAGCTCTGAGATCAACTAAGTTAACTGCAGGTCACTGCAAAGAATTTTGTGTGTCTAAAATAAAGCTTATTTAGCTCCATAGTGCACAAGTGGAGTACTGCTGATTACCATAAAGGTCAGACATACACATTTTAACTGGTAGTAATGAGTAGTTTTAAAGATGTTTGAGTCTTTTCTTAATCTTGCCGTGTCACAAGGCTTCTATTGTTATGCACCAAAGAATGTGCCTTTAATTGTACCATTTGCCCTATTGTATCTTGATCATAGAGTGGGTTGTGTGATGTTAGTGGTGATAAACGCCTACCACATGTCCTAATAATTACTAGCCTTCAATAAATTGCATAGTGAAGTAACACAGAAGTCTGGCAAAACAAAAGGCTCCAAAAAGTTGAAAGCAGTATTTAAATAGTTTCATGCGCTGTACCAGATTGCACTAGCTGTGAGCAGTCTGAAAGCACTTTAAAAAATAAATAACTTTCAATTCTGATTAATAAAAATTTCTTTGACATTAGGAAGAATTTTAAAAACAGTATCTTTCAATATTGTCCAAATAACTTAGAGTAGATGTTCGGGCAGATTTGAAAAAAAATGTTGAAAAGACAGTGGGAACTTCTTATCAACAAATTAATGTTTGCAACAAATTATCATTAGAATTAAGGATATGAATTTGGACTCTCATGAAGAATGCAGTTTTCAAGTAATGAAATGACTGATTTCAAGTCATGAAATGTAAAGTAAGTGTTATCTCACAGTTTCACATGTAACAGTTCTTAGCAAGTGGTTCCTCTAATACTACATGGGTGAGCTGTGTTAAAAAATAGTGAGGTCAAATAATTAAGAATGGTGATAACCACAAATATTAAAACAGATATGTAAAATATTATTACCATATGTGTATTTAGAAGCAAATGAAAACTACTAATTTTCAAAGTCTGAGCTTTTCCAAATCAATACCACTGAGAACTTAAAAAAAAAAAAACCTCATGCAGTGATTTCAATCAAACATTGATAATTTAAAATGTTGTGGATTGGACCTTTTCCTCTACGTGTTCATAGAGTTGATTAGAAGGTTTGAAGATTCATTTTCTGAAACTGGAAAACTTGATTATGAGGGTGGAACTGCTGGAACAGTCATCAGTTTCCTGCCAGTAGTAACATTTAGGAAAACTAATAATCTTAAAGAATCTGATATTACAAAATGCTGAGTAACTTTAATGAGGTAACAAAATTCCTTGATTATCAGCATGAAATCAATACTCTTCAGAAATTTTTGCTTTTCCTAAGCTTACTGAAAATTCAGATTCCTGCATTTTAGAAGAGGCATGTCTACCTAGGACTTAACAGTGAGTCATCAGGTATTTTATAGGGTGAATGAGTATGTCCATCAATGAGGATAGTTAGTTAGTGAGAGAGGTGGAAGATTTGCTTGTCTTGTCTGTAAAACAAAGCAGCAATATCCATTGTTAAAAGTACCTTTCTGGCATACTAGCAAACATTTGATGGTCCTGAGCTCTCTGTGGTTACTGAAGGACAGAAGTTGCATGAGGAGGGTCTCAATAGGCACTCATCATTTTTTTTTTTTTTTTTCTCTCACATTTTGGGCCTTTACCCAATGGCTGACTTAATCCCCACATTTGATTGAACAATTCTTGAAAAGGCAATACTCTGGGAAAAGAAAAAAACCCCTTCATTTTGTACAAAATAATGTAAATTTTTTTTCTGAGAGGTTTCAAAGTCTCTATCATTATTTCTTCCTTTCATAAACAAAGACCAATTTCTTATCTATATAAACACATAAGTTTTTATATAAGGACACCCACAGGTCAAATTTAAAATCGAGCACAATGTCCAGTCTGCTTATCCAAGATTTAACTTGACTGCAACTAACCAGCAGAGATGTTGTTTCCGAAAGGTCACTTAACTTTTTTTATTTTTCTTTTTAAGTATGATTTTTTGTTGTATTTCTCATTCTAGGGTGGAGTTCCCCAGGTTAGTGGCATTAAATTTCAGGCAAACACAAGACTTCCATACCAACAGTGTTTTAGGACCAAATGATGCAGATTAATTGACAAATATATTGTGTTTATTGCTATCTAAAACAGTCTTTCAAGGCTATGGGTCTCTAATGTAGTTATTTATAATCTGATAATCTGAAGGAGTACATTCCCAATTCCCCTTCTCCCCATATCAGATGAAAACCAAACAATGTCATCAGTGGTTCTACAGAGGTGAGAAATTTTACAAGCTAATGTGTTTGATCAGAGTGTGGCATGCTGCAGTATCATTTTTGAGTTGTTCAGTTTCAAATACCAAGGAAGGACTCCCTTACAAAGTAGAAAACTCCCTTGTCTTTGCATATTTTATTTTAAAAAGGTTCCGAAATATTGATGCTGCCACCATGGGGGTTATCTAAATTTTTTGTTATCATTATTCTCATAATTTTCTATTTCTTTTTTTTTTTTTTTTTTCAGAAAGAAGTCTTATATTTGCCAAATTTAAGTTTTCTTTAACTCCTTGTAAGTTTTTTGTAGCATTCCAGTCAAACAATGGACAAAAATGCAAACCTAAGTAGAACAAACTTTTCTGAATTCTTTCACAAGCAAAAATTCTCTTAGATGAAACCGTCTAGGTTCAGATACTTTTACCTGATATATAAATGTCCTGAAACCAAATAAGAAAAAAGGAAAAATGAGTTGACTTGTTTTCTGTTGGATTGCGGTTTTTATGCATATCAAAGTCAAATGAATAGCAAAGTGGGAAGAATTCACTTATGGTTAGAAATGCAGTGATACTCATAACTACATAATTGTGTAGATCTGTCCTTATTTATGTGAACTTCTTGTAAGATTTACTTCAGGGTATAACTTGTGAAGTGTTAATGATCTTACACTTGCAGTCCTGACTGCCATGTCAAATTATAGTACTGCTGGGTTTATTTTTCAAGTAGTTGCAACGTGGATTAAACTTCTGTTAGATCTACTATTAAGCAATTTATTAAATGAGTTAGAATCACCACTGTTTATTAAAATTAGTAATCTGTGATCAATTGCTGATGTATATGGTGCTGATGCCAATATGTGATTAGGTTCTTTTTAATAGTGCTATGGATATTATTTTTTTTTTATTAAGTTATACTGGAATTCAAGGAATCTTGAAATTAACCTTAATTTAGCAAAAAAAATCTGTATCCTGAAATCTGTAGTAAATTTAACAACCTATCAGCTCTTTATCTTCCTCAAGAATGAACCATTATGCTAATTTTTCAGATCATATTGCTTGTAAAAAAATGTACTGTTTCATTTGCCCTAAATAGAAGTGCGTTACAGTGCAAATAATGTCAGATTTTTAATCAGGATTATTAAGGTTCTACTCAGTGACTACGGTATAGTTGTTCCCAATCTACTCAAGTGAGGGAAACATCAACCTTTTTTAATGACAAACTTATTACTACAGTTGGAAAATTATTAACTGGGTTATTATTATTTTTATATTTAGTATTGAGCAGAAAAGTTTCGACTGAAAACATGTTCTTCAGGACAGGAATGGCAAGCTTACCAATTGAAACCTTTTTTGGTACTTTTTGCCAAGGGAGTGGGTGTATTCACAATTTCACTACAAGCATTCTTCTGCAGAAATTATTGAGAGTGTAATGAGGGCATAAGGCTAAGATATTGACAAAGTATTAGTTTTTCTATAGCTTTATGGAATCCTTTACCTTTTTTTTTTCAAAGAGCAGGTGTCACTCTCTAGAAATGCTCCCAAATCAGCACTCTCTGACTTTCTAAGAGGTCTGCTGGAGAATGAAGGCAGCAGAACAGTCTTCCTCACTTGTATCCTCTCCTTTTCACATATTTCAGATGTCTATCTGGAAAAGTCCCTGTAGGATATAGCATTACTAGAAAAAACCTTCACTGCTTTTTAACTTCTTTGAGAAAAGGAAAGAACTTCTAATTTGTAAGTAGAAATTATTTGCTTGATTACCAATAAATATTTAGTTTTCTAATACAGAAAGTCATATTTTTTTAAGGAAAGCCACCCTAAAGAATGGCCTCAGATCTCCCATGAAGTTTCATTTTGCTTGCTTCTTCAGTGTTTGGGATGTTCTTTGCTGTCCATCTCAGCTTTTTCACTCTTACAAATGATTCCTCAGCTTCTCCTTTCAAAATCAGAACAGTTTACTGAACGAATGTCATGAAGCTCTTATTGTGCAGTGTTTATTACACTTCTGTATGGAAACAGAACAACAGCTTAAGTCTGCATAACTGTTATCTCAGCTGAACAAGATCTCTGAGAGATGATTTTATGAAGATGAAGAGGTTGCTACTGATTTTTGAGTAAGATAGATTCATAGCTTTGAGGCTACTCCTCAAAGCCTCCTCTTTTAGTGCTTTACTTGATATTAAGAGCTATTCGAAGGCCTGAAGGTCAGGGTATAATGGAAGTTGGTGACAGATATACAGAGGCATTTTAATGATTTTTAGATATTGTAATGAAAATTTATCTCTATCTTTTATATGTCATTATTTACTGTCGGGACATACTCAGCAACTCTGGATGTATGGACATCCTATTTGCTAGGAAGGATAAGAAAGATTTATTCTTTTTTACCTCAAGTAGTAGTATCTATATGCTCTCATAGCCAACTAACTTGGAATTTATTCCCATCAAGGACTCATGTGTGTATATATATACATACTGATTGGCAGCTGACCTTTGGATAAGAGCTCTTGTGAAACTTAGATGCCAGTGGAAAGGGAGTTTCTGGTTCTCTGTGTGTGCACTTGCATTGGCCCAGGTGACTAAGCGTCCGCAGAGAAGGCAAGTGATTATTGATGATAGGAAAATCTTTCTTAGTTTTAATGGCATGTATTAATTGCCATTTTAATTTCCTTTCAAACAGAAATGAAAATGGTGTATATCTGCTTTTGTATGTAGAGTTTTCTTAACTTTATAGTGTATGCCCATCACATAGCTGATAATCACATACCTCTGTTCATGCTGCTCAGATGGCTTTTACAGAACAAACTTAAAAAGTGAAATTACTATGAATTTATGTTTTAGAGGTGTCCAACCCCTTTTCTGTCACATATGCAGGAGGTAACATAAAACTGAACTTTTACTAGAGATAGCAGAAAATCTGTCCCATGAGATTGGCATCCTGTTGAATATGTAAGATCTATTTAGGTATTTGATGATGTAGTTACAGAAATTAAATTTAACAGAAATATGTGTCTACAGATGAGTTACCCTAAATTACAAAGCTTACTTATTTTACAGATTTCTGGAGATACCTAGAAGAGAGAGAAATATGCAGTTACGGACTAATAGTTGTTGCGATTTTGCAGTGCAGCTGTCTGCAGTCCTTTGGTCTGAGCTAACCCATAGCACAGATGACAAGCTCGAAAACTTCTGCCTTGCATAGAGGGTGTGCAAGGGATACAGGAAACCATGGGTGGATTGGTGGCTGTTGGGTTTCAACTCTAATCCACAGACCTTGTATAAAGATTGCAATTATTATTGTAATTATTAATTACAGGAACACTGGGTTAGCAGTTTTTCTTTTGTGTTTATGCAGAAGTGTATTTCCAGCATCCTTCTGCTTCCATGAGCACTGGATACAAGTAATGCTCTCTTGCAACACCTCGCAGAATCTGCCAAGTTTCATTGGACAGTGTTTTTAGTTCTTTTAGGGTCTTTTATGGTAGGGTGACAGTTACTACTGTTTAAAAGTGAATGGTGAATGTATTCTTTGCTGTTCACTTATCATAATTCATTATTTTAATATATTTTGTTAAATGTGGTAAGGTCTAAGTCTGAGATATTTTTAAAATATTTTACTGCTATTTATGCTTGAGGCATATCTAGCAAGGTAAGAATGCTTTACAGGCATTGACAAGTTGTGTCTGTGGAGAAATGATTTAGATAAAGAAAATATACTTTCATATACCATAATAATCAAAGATTTTTGCTGTGAATGAATCAGATTAATATTTAATAAAACTTCTGTCTTATTTTGTTTATGCAGCTTCTGTGTCTGTCAGTTTGTCCATTGCTTAGTGCTATTGCTAGTCAAAGATCATAAAAATGATTTTTTTTTCTTAGAAACCTTGCAATTGATCAAAGTGCACATCTTTTGCAAACCTCTCAAAATTCATAATTCTGGTGGAAAGATGGGGTGCATGGGTTTTTTTAAAGCCAATTTTGATATTAACATTTTACCAATCCTTTTGTGGCAGTGTACAAAATGATGCAGGGTGTCTGACATCAAAATCAGCAATATGGATTGCCTTTAAAAATAAAGAATATGTTGCCTCTGCCTGGGAGCTAGTTATGTCTCACATGTAACAAAAGGCACCTTTTGTTCTTTAGTTAATTAGCTCATTATACTGTAGGTACATAATTCTTTCCAAAGAAGCAAACTCATTTGAAGAGGAATCACAAAGTTATGGATGATAAACTTAGACAGTCCAAAAAATGTTAAAGATGCTGACTTTCTATGAAAAATGCATGTGGTAGCATGAAAGAATTTAAGCTTGTGGAACCAATGCTTCTGTAATGTTTTAATTCCTATCAGCAGAAAGACTTCTATTGTTTGTAAATAAAAAGGAAATATTTCACTGTGGCACTTCCATCTGTTACCTTAACAATAAGTGAAGTCATGCAGTTAATCACAGCATTTTCTAAAAAAGGATTTAAACTCAAAGCTCTGCTCTTATATCCCCACGCAGTTATAAAACACTTACCCACCAAGAACAACTGATTCTGGCTGTTAGTGTTGAGTTTTAATTCCAGTATGGGCTAGTTCAGAACTCAAAGACATGGGTTTCCTACTGAGTGCTGAGATCTGCTGCCAGGAATGGCTGATGTCCAAGGAAATGTGCTACCTTTTCAAGATAAATGTTCTCTGGTGAAAGAGCGGCTTGACTGCAGAATCTGTTTGCTTGCAACATATTTAGGAAAATGTAATCTTCCAAGTATTTAATTTAAGCGTGCTATCAAACATCAAAATAATGGGGAAAGAAAAACCTTGAAGCTAGCTTGATGGCTCAGATCTCTAATCCTTTCTAGCACTCGTGGTTTGCTCTTCTGAGGGCTGTGATTCACATCAGCATGCAGCTCTCAGAGCTGTGAATCAGGCTAACAGGGCCAGCACTGCGAGGCAAATTTCATCTTAGCCTGCTAAATAAAAGCTGCTTTTACCAATTTCAACTTAGAATGTTTTTTTTGGGTTTTGTGTGTGTGTGTGTGTTTTTTTTTTTTTTTTGTTGTTGTTGTTGTCTTTTCGGGTTTTTTTTTGTTTGTTTGTTTGGTTTTTTTGTTTTTGTTTTTTAATTAAAGATATTGATTTTCCCTATGGAAGGAATTCTGAGGTAAAAATGGCATGCGCCAGGAACTCTAAGGTCACTGTATTTATCTATGCAGCTCACCATAGACTAGACAATAGGCTATTTTGGAAACCTAATCACTGCAGGGATTCTTTGCTGGTGGGTTTACTAAGTCACCTGGTCTAAGCATCCCTAGTGGTGATGTAGAGGCAGTAAAATGTTACATTCATTATAAAGAATTCCTGAGGAAATCTGAAAAAACTGTTCAAAGGCAAACAGCAGTTTAAAGAATGTCACTGACACTTCATACTGCTTCACAGAGTGGGAGCTGCTGCAGTGAAAACATTGCCTAGCTGAAGTCTACCTGGAATTAAGAGAGGGAAATAGTTTCCTTTAAAAAAGAAGAAAAAGTTACACTCAAACTGTGTAACCTACCTTATGACCAACAAACACTGATTTGGGAAAGATGCATTTTAAACTAAGCATATGATTTATTACTCTGCAACATCATGCTTGAACCCCCCACTTTTCAATGTGTTATATCAGAAGCAAGGGCAAATATTTTAGCAAATGAAAGAGATGTGAAGGCTTTTTTTACTCTCACTCCTGAGATTCATTCCTGTTCCAACCCTAAAAAGGAAGCACCCTCTGCTGGCTTCTGTGGTATATGACTTTATGCCTTTAAATCGTGGTACCTCAAGGTGCTGATTAAATTGTTCTGATTTAGGTTCCGGCTGTTCACTTCTGATCTGTGAGGATCAGTTTGCTACTCTGTGTAGTACCCATACCAGCTAATTGCACAGAAACTGCTTCTCTTTCTTATGCTTTAAGGTAATGATGCCGCTGCTAAACCAGAACTGAAAAGTTCATGAATTATCTTTAAATTAGTTGTGGGGTTTCATGCAAGCATATGAAGCAACTTAGATCCCTTGCTGATGGGTTTTTTTGTTGATTTGTAAAATATGTTACTTGAGCAGAGATATGGGAGTGTTTTGGAAACTTCTTTAAACATTAAGACACAGCAAATGAGGAAGCAAAAATACAGTTTCAACAGATCAGAGTCCAAGTGGATCATTTCACTGGTTTCTGAGAGTGAACAAGTTAATTTTTACATTCCACAGTTCACATGCACTGGCTTTTCTGCTGTTACTGAAGTGAAAACATGACTGCCCCATATGTTTCTACCAGGTTTTGCTATCAGCATATAATTATTTTCTCACTTTCTTCCCTGATTTTTTAAAATAAAAAAAATAAATACAGATCAAGTGATATTCATATGTATTCCATATGAACTGCTGCATCAGATTGTACCACTCATATCAAAGGAGACCAAGGGAATGGCTGGAACATATCGTAGGAACAAGAATATTTCAGTTTAAAATGTGAAATGGACAAGACAGTATAATACAAAGCCTGCTCTATTCCTTTCTAGTTTTACTGTCAATGACCTTCTCTTGGCTTATCCTTCTCAAATTGAGCTGAATTATATAACACCGCATGGTGGCATATATTTTCAAATTGTGTCCTAAATAAGGAATAAAAGGGCTTGATCCAGGACAGCACTGGACCACATGCCCAAGAACTGAATGTGAATGCATGCCTATGTGCTCTGATGGATTGAGCTCTTAAGCTCAAGCAGGTTTACAAAGAGATTTCATTTGTTCTAGACAGTTTTGCTGAATATTGTAAAGTACATTTTTAAATAATGGTAGCAGGACTTCTTGAGTTCCTCCTGTCACAGAGAGAATCTATCAAACAGATTTGTTATGGCATACAGGAAGTCTGATCTTGTTTCTGCCTTTTTTGGAGACTAATTCGGGGTACAAAGTGAATGAGGGAGCTCTCCCAGGCTATCAGCTCTATGGCAGCCAAAGGAATACTGCTGCATTCACCTCCTGGGCTGAGGAGCAAGATGGGGTGCAGCAGAGTTTCCTTGTCCACAGCCCCAGCTTCCCATGGTGGAAATCACTGCCAGGTGGAAGATGAGACCATCAGCATCTGGATCTCATCCTGCACTGTGGTCAGAGCTCTCAGTTGGACCACAAGATTGAACATATTGGCGTGCACCCCTTTTTTGCCCCATGTGGAGCACTTAGTGACTAAACTCCATCCTTACAACACCAGAAGATGAAATGCAGTTAAGTGAAAAGTGGGTTATAATGTTTAACATCAATTTAAATAATTACCTTAATAACGAGAAATGATGTTCAGTTCTGAAATACCATCTCAAAATAATGTAAGTTATACCTAGATAAAAAAGGGGAATATGCTTAAATGTATTTAATACAGTAGCTATGATGTAAGGGAAGGAAAACTCAGGAAGTTTATGCTGTAAGAGAAAGGCACATTGCAATTCACAGTTCCAGTTAATACTGGAATAGAGCTCGATCTGAAAAGGTGGAATGTATATCCTAATGCAAGATTTGATAATGCATAGTTAGTATAAACATTAAAAGCCTGATTTTAATGTACAGAAGTCATCAGTTTGATGTGCAGCCGAACACGTCGGTCGGAGTGACACAGCTTCAGGTTGGGCAGAGAAGTGATTGAGAGCAGCCCTGGGGAGAAGGCCCTGGGGGGTGTTGGTCGATGGAAAAATGAACATGAGCCTGCAGTGTGCGCTTGCAGCCCAGAAAGCCAACTGCATCCTGGGCTGCATCAAAAGGAGCGTGACCAGCAGGTCGAGGGAGGTGATCCTGCCCCTCTGCTCCACTCTTGTGAGACCTCACTTGGAGTACTGTGTGCAGTTCTGGTGTCCTCAACATAAAAAGGACATGGAAGTGTTGGAACAAGTTCAGAGGAGGGTCACAAGGGTGATCATGGTACTGGAGCACTTTCTGTATGAAGATAGGCTGAGAAAATTGAGGCTGTTCAGCCTGGAGAAGAGAAGACTGCATGGAGACCTCATAGCAGCCTTCCAGTATCTGAAAGGGGATGATAGGGATGATGAGGAGAGACTCCTCATTAGGGACTGTAGTGATAGGACAAGGGGTAATGGGCTCAAACTTAAACAGGAGAAGCTTAGACTGGATATGAGGAAGAAATTCTTTACTGTGAGGGTGGAGAGGCACTGGAATGGGTTGCCCAGAGAAGCTGTGAATGCTCCATCTCTGGCAGTGTTCAAGGTGGGGCTGGACAGAGCCTTGGGTGATATGGTTTAGTGGGACATGTCCCTGCCCCTGGCAGGGGGGTTGGAACTTGATGATGTTAGAATCCTTTCCAACCCTAAATATTCTATGATTCTATGATGCTATGGAGAAATATTGCAGTATTTTAATTTTGTGTTAAGCTTTTTCTTAAATGCACCATTCCAAGACAACCTTTACAATTTTGGTAAGTGTTAGAATTTTCTGAATCTCTGCCCTTTGATTATTATTTTAAAGGAAGTAATACAGTTTACTTATATGAAGATAAGCTTAGGAAGAGCAACATTCAGAAGGAAAAAAGAAATATTTTTAGACAATCAATGATTAAGACAGAGAGAGAGACAAGGACTGCAGAGAAGAGAATTATTTCTTCAAACACAACAGAAATTGCTTAGTTGCCACACATTTAAGAATTACAGCTGTTTGTTTACTGAAGGACACTTAAATCTCTTTTCTTGCTGCTGCAATCCACTTCACTTTACAGGGTCCTCTACTACAACTCAAGGAGACTGTGCTTACACCTCATTTTGCAGTGTCTGATGCTGGAGAGTTATTATTTTTAATTACATCTCATGGCCTGGCACTTCTCTGAGATGATCTAAGACAACTGACTAGTGTGTCTAACCAGGGAAATCTGAGATCAGCCTAGCACCCTGATTTATGTGTGTCAGTAACACGGTCTGCCTTTTTAGTTTGCCATTATAGTTAAGACTTATTTTAGTCATCTAGGCCACTCTCTAGGAATAGGTATTTCTGAGTCATTTGGGAATGCTGTGTAAACATATTAAATCTGGGAATTAAAACTCATGCACATTTAGAGTCATTATTTTATTTTTTTTAGTATATTTCTCCTCGCTCATGGCAATGGATGGACATTACTGCAGGTTGTGTGTAGACCTGTTTATGTTGTATTTACAATGGAGGCTTAGGGAGATGTTGGTTGCTCAACTGCTTTTGTCATGAAGTGGGTGGTTACCCTGTGATGTTTTTCTTAATGAAGCGCAAGTAGAGTATTAGGAGAATACTGAAGTTCTTCATGCAGAAATATTTCTTCATCTTTCATGAAAGTGTGATTTGTGCTTCTCTTCATTATGTGGTAGAGGTGGGAATAGAATCAAGAAGGAACTCATGTTGAGTGAATGAATGTTGGATTAGCCATATGGATGGTACTGCTGCAACAACTCTTTCTGCAAAATGGTCAAGACCAAGGGGTTAGGAGTCCTGAGAAAGAGTGGGGCACCTCATTTTTGTGCATTGAATGTGGGCCATAGTAAGGAATGTATGTGGAGACTGACAGAGCTTGGGGCAATGCTCCTTGGTGATGCTCAGCCTGGGACTCTGCTTTGTGGAGACATGCAAACGCAGGACTTGTTGCCCAGTACACTGAGCCTTACACAACAGATCTGGTGTCCAAGGATTTGCAGTATTTATCAAAACGACCATTATCCTCCTGCCACAGCTGGTGCAGATGAAGCAGGAAATTTAGTGGTTCGCTGCGATTAAAACAGTGCAATATTTTAAGAGCAAGAAATAAAACTCCTAAGTCCCAGTTTTCATTCTTTTATTCATCCCACTAGACTTTGCTGTATTACAGCACCACATAAGCATAAACTATTTTTTTTCCGACAATGGCATTGTTTAAAAGTAACTAAGATGATTGTTTCTACAAATGATTTTTTTTCAAGTGCTACTATAGACTGAACAAGTAAGATTGCAAGTTTTTTTATTAATTTATACTATTGTGTAAACAGTAATTTGTCTTAGAAATACTGAAGTACTACACTCTTCTTATTACTGTAATATTAAGTTTTTGTAGAGTTCGCTCTACAACTTGCATGTTTTATCTTGTCACTGGTGTGGATGTATTGTGAACTCTTCAAGTGCTTATCCTGAAACCTCAAGAGTAAATGCCACTGCAGCTTCTTTGTCTGTTGTACAAAGGAAATAAACATCCTTATGTTACCTTTGTTACTGCACAGAAAAAGTTGAAAGTGCAGTGCAAGGAAAATGCAATGTGCCTGTTCTCTTTGGTGCGTGTTTTGATAAGCATGCTCACACCTGGATTACATGGTTCTAGTGACTTACCAGTAAAATAAGGTTGTTGTTTTTCCTGGCTAAACTCCTAAGACAGTGTTAATATGAAGCCTTAGTCAGTGCTCAGCTAAACAAGGTGAGCAGCTCTGCTCTGCTTTACTTTAAAAAGCAAATTTTATTTTATCTTATCTTATTTTACTTATTTTAATTTTTTAGACTACCCTTCTCACAGAAAGCTATCAATTCCTGCAGATATCATGATTTGACAGCATTGCAACCATAGCATGGCCTTTTCTAGAACAAACAAGTAAAGATTTCATTTTAGCAGGGTGGATTTCAGGACATTTTATTCTCCAGCTGCACTTTCTGATGCCAAAGAATGTCCCTATACCCTGTGCAAATTTGACAAGTGGAAGCCACCAGAAAGAATAAAATTGCATTTTAAAGAGCTTAAAATCTTCATAGGAGGACATTGATAACACTACTTCTACACCTTAAGATCTGAAATCATGTGTTTTGATGGAATATAAACTTATGGAAATCATTTGTAGAGATGTAAGTGTGTAGTCTTACTTAAAAAGAGGAGCAGTGCTTTGCAAAATCCCTCAAGAGAGCCTGAGCTTCTTCATAGTAATGAAGAAATGTCAGTGGGAGTTGATGGTGCGTGTGTGCATGTGTATGAACGTTGCAGGAAAGGGGAGAAAGGAAGGAGGCAGCCTCCAGAATTTTTACATTTCAAATGTCTTTTGGAAATCACTTGTGTACTCTAACACACGGTCCCAAACTCTTTCTGTGCTATTAAAAACAGTCTGCATACAAATCAGTCTACTGTAAAATATTGCCTTGACAATAGCAGTTTTAAGTGGTTGATGGCTTCAAGTATGCGGTATCTCCCTTGGCTCTCGATCCAGTGTGAAAGGGAGAATGTTTATCTGTTATACACGCATTTGTGTGATGGTAATACAGAGCATATTCTTCTCTGATATTTCTCCTCTGTTTTAGGCTTCATGTCTTGGACTTTCTAGGGATGATAAAAGTATTGTTTGGTTTATACAATATAACTATCTGTTAGAAATTTAAATAAATTTGAATATCTCCTCTGAAACCATAAAAGTTAGTCAAAGCATTTCAGAACTTCAATGTCTTTGAATTTCACCCATATTCTCTTCCTCAGTTTACTCACTAGTACCTTTCTCCCCCTAAATGTAATCATGACCAACACACTGAACAGGAAATTTGTCCTTCTATAAGCCCTTTTCAGGTCCTTGGTAAACTTAAGGCAAAAAAAGGCTGCTAAGCAGCTCTGCTACGGTCATAACCAGACGCAGTCCTGTGCCTGGACCTTGGCCCTTCTGTTTGTCTGCCCTTTGACAGTAAACTAGAGCTGCCTTCTCATATTTAGGGTACCTCCACTAAAATAACTGCAAATAATCACATTGCATGGAAGTATACCAATATTTAATATCTAGTGGACAAAGTCCTACAGTTTATGTATGCTAAGCTACATTTTCTACAAAGTAAACTGTTTAGAGCCACAAATACATGCATTTAAAAAAAATATATATACTATTTTAAAGAAAGAGAGCGCTGAGTATGACATACAAACCACACTGAGAAACTTGGCTTTTGTTATATGCAAAAAATCCATGAGAATAACTAAGCAACTAGAATTTAATTTTGAGGATTGAATGCTCTAAGCCCCCAAAATATTGGATTGATTTTACAGAACTTTATTCTCCTTTTTCTTGCTGTTCCACAGAGTGCTGTTTGCCTCACGTTGTGAAGCATGCTACCACACCATGTTGTTTCACCAGGCACTGACCAGTTACTTGCATCAGACAGCTGCCAAGAGTCACATATGAGTGATGCTGGCTAAAACTGCAGCATAATGTGCCTGCTGCCCTGCTCTGCCTCCCTTACTATTCTTTAGGTGCCTGTTCTCCAAAAGAAAGCTGAATGCATCATTAGGGCTCTTGCTGTTGTTGTTTTAGCTTTTAGAAAATTAACTGAAACTTAAAGAGCTGAATGCCTGTGCTACTTTATGACCCTTAAACTCCTCATATTGCCCTTTGCACAGCATATTCCAAACTGAAAAATTTTGCATAGGATTTGCACCAGGGACTTTTAATGCGTCATTTTACCCTTCTTTATTACACCATGGCAGCCAAGCATGTCAAGTGTTATAATATCAGGGCTGGTAAAAAGAAGAGCTATAAAGTTGAAAGTAGTACTGTATTAGTAGCCATCGTCAAAGGGTTTTAGGAGGATGGAGTGAATCACAATTTTAAGTTATCAATCTTGTGCTATGATTACTCACATAGCTTCTGGTACATTGAAATTATTAATTTTATGCAAGAAATAGTATCTTTCACTCTGAAATTTATTAGTGCTCATCCTCCTATTTTCTCATTTAAAGATGGCTTAACTTAAGGCAACATGAAAAGATCTCTGGATGTAGAAAGAACTTTGTAGTGTGCTGCAACATGATTGTTCAGACTTCAAAGCAACACTTAGAAAAACTGTAAATAAGGACTAAGGCATAAAAATATACCAGCACCTGGGAATACTCAGCACATTGCACACCAGAACAGAATCCAAGCCCTGGCAAAGAGCCAGCTGCCAGGGATAAATCTGGAAGGGCTTAATACATGCTGAAGAACCGATCCACTTGAAAACAAACTAGGTGGGTGTACTTATCTCCTTGTCACATACTGTAGTCATTTTGCTACTTTGAATATAAAATAGGTCTTGTCATCATGTAATAGACCACAACCTAGCACTCCAGGTGTGCAGAGCTAAAACTCAGAGTTTATAGGTAATGCTCACACCGATCAGAAAAGAATTTTTCTTGTTTTGATAATTATTAATGGGCAGCTGGATTCAGACCTAAGAATGTACTTTAGAGTAGTTTCAGAAAGTGGAGATACTATACTGGAGACTGAGAGAGGTAATAGGGTGAACGTTAGTAAGTCTGAGTCATAAAATAACATAACAAAAGTCCTGGATGACTCATTTGTAGAAGTTGCCATAGTTATGCAGCAAAACATGAGCTTTCTGTTTATATATGAACAAATTAGCTGTTTCCTGCTAACTGTAACAATAGTGAGTTTTACAGGTTGGCTTAAAATAGTATTTAGCCGTTAAATCTTACGTAAAGAATTGGCAGATAACCTGCTGCTATTTGAAACTGAAAATACTGTCTCATGTCAGAAAACAGACCATGTGTACATTTTAGAATCTGAAACAAGAAAAAAATCTAGATTTTTTTCAGCATCATAGCTAGCAGTAAAACTTTGGGATATAAAAGCTTTCCCAGTCAAAGGGATCTGTATAAAGTAATTATTAAGTATAAAATGAAATGTTAGATTTCTGCTAGGCTTGCTCAGTATCCCTGTTTCTTTTTCCTTTCAGTATATATTTCTCTATTGTTGCAGGTTTCACCAGGGAAAAGCCAGCTTCAAATTTATCCCTAAGCTAAAACCTATAAAATGCTTGACAAAATATTAGGTATCTTGAAAACTGGGTTAAATATAAACTCTCTTGTTACTGGTGTATATTCTCTATGCATTGCACGTGCAATTACTCTTCAGATACAAAACAGTATTACCTATATATATATATATATATCTTTTAAAGCTCAGAGCATTTTTGAAGATCTTCGCAGGCAACACTAATGCATAGCTGCAGACTTCTGCGCATTTTAACTTGGAACCGTTTTTTTTTACCTCTTAAATGGCCCCCATTACCCCTCTATTTTATCACTTTTCTTTCTCCCCTCTTCCTCCATTCACACATGCCCATTCCACTGTTTTATTTTTGTCCCTGTGTATGTAGTTATTGATAACAGTGCAAATACAATCATCAGTAAAGTCCTTGCACTTCTGCAAACTATGCTAATAACAGACTTGTGCTAATAGAAAAGCACCAGTGGTATTTGTATACGATTGCTATCTTGCCAAGTCTTTCACAAGAGAACATAGCTCATTTATTACAGACAGATCTCTTCAAACCATACTGATTTTTGCTCATTAACCCTTTCTGTCAGGAGAGCTATTCAGTGAAGTCAAGAGATGACCTCCCAACATGTGCTCCTCTGGCAGGCTAATAATTTCCTATGACAAATGGCAGCTTCTTTCTGATTGATGAGCAGATAGATTGATCAACACCTATTGAACAAAGCATTAAAAATGGCATAGACCTGGCAATTAATTCATGGGTAAGATCTAACTTTTGAAAATCAGGGAGTCCTCTTCAGCATATACATTGGGCATAGTAACCAGTTTGGAGGGCAGTGCATAGTATAACATACTGTAATGGTCAGAAATAAACCTTAGTTTTTGTCTGCAATGCAAATTTGTGTGTACAGGATATGTTATAAACTTTATTTTTCTCTAAGCTTGCTCCAGAATGCAACACTGTGGTTGCATGTTCATATTTGTTGCATGTACCTACATCTGCCTCCTGAGTGTGATATGGATGAATACTGTTTATGATATTTCCAATATTTTATATATCTCCTGATATGTAATTTTTGGGAGGTTAAATACTGTACAGCGATAATGCCTTGCCATGAAGCAGTGAGACAAAGACAAAAATACTAAAAGGAATGATACCTGGTGTTCAGAATTTTTATTTTATTTGTTGAGATATTTGACACAAAATGAAACCTAAAGGCACTGAATGCACGTGATTTAGGTTGTTTTCACTCTAAAGTTTTAAGCTTTAAAGAGGGGACAAAATTTAAAACATATTAAAATATTTTGCCGTGACCTGTTTTAAATAACTGGTCACAAAGCAGATCATATTCATGCCTTAAAAATGATTTTTTTTTTTTTTAAAAAAGCATAAAGCTAAAAAATATTCTTTTCTCAGTGAAGGGTAAATTAAAAAGAAATCAAAATACATATATACAAACACATACATACCCCAGTTTGGGAGGTTTTTTTGCATTGAGCAGGACCAAGTTAGTTGTTTTAGTTTTTATGTCAAGGCATGAAAGCAGTTTATTGTTTGAACATATTCAATTTGTTACTATTCTACTTACAATGGAAATGCATGCTTTAATCCATGTTATTAGGGCTAAGGAGTCAGAACACCTAGCCAAACATTTAGCATCTTATCTCTTTACATAGTATATGTATGATTGGTGTGGTGGATGGAGCAAAAATCCCAGAAAACATTGCTTTCTTGATGTAAAGAACAAGCAGAGAAAAGGCATGGACACCTCAAATTGCTCCAGTCTGCCAGCCTGTAGTGCCTCGATCTTAACTGCAGAAGATGTCTCAGATAATGTAAAGTATTTCACTTGCTCTGACTGTTAAAATTACCCCAGGAACAATAAGAAAGCCAAAAATGTGCTGGTAAGGATTGTTAGGCATTTTTTGAGGATAGCTCATTGCATAAAAGCCACCAAAATATCTGTTCCCTGCTACCTTCAGTTGGAAGAACATGCCAGACTATAAGTCTCATTGCCAATTCCCTTAATCCCCCTCATACTGCTTGTATATTTTTTTACCATGCTTTATTGTAAAGCTCTCATAATTAATGCGGTTTTGTATGGCATCACTCTGTTTCCTAGTCATTAAATTACATTAAAATAGCAAATACTCTGAGGCATTTGGAGTTAGTATCCTCTCTCCTCTCTCAGAAAATAACATAAATGAGTTTACAGCTTCTTGCCAGCATTAGAAAAATGATGCTTTTCTGGAACTTTCTATGCTCCAAAGAGGGATTTGTGCTGCTCACCACATCTGTGTTGGCCCCAGTTAGTTTCCAAAAGGATGCACAGTTTGGCAAGAAAACTCAGTGAAACCTTCCCTCAGCATGATAGGTGCAGGCAAATTCATAAAATTTTCCACTCTTGTGGTGGAATAACAGATGTGCAGCCGCCTCCTTCAGATGTGGAACAATTAGAGACATGAGTGGGCTTACAGTTTCTGTCCACATAGCTTCTACTGTAAAGATATCCTCATATTGGCTTTCCCTTCAAAGGATATTAAAGGACTTTGGAACATTCCCCAGCTCGTTCCCCAGATCTGTCAAACTTCTGCCCTCCCTTTAGACACACCCTTGCTATCTCATATACTATTGTATGGCATTATCGGCATGGCAATGTAAAATTCCCACTCCTAAGATAAACTGTCTGTACCTGTCCTGATTCACTGATAGTTCCATGTGAGAAAATAGGGGGAAACTGCACTCCCAGCTGTGGAAATATAGTGCCAATATTAAAAAAATGTAGTCACACATACATATAAGAGCTGTGGGTTGCCATACATCAGCACCTTTGATTCTTCAGGCAAGCAAAAGGGGGGTGGGTTGTAAGTGAGCAAAGATTCCTTGGTGAACAATAAATTAATTGAGCAGTGAAGTTTGAGGTTATTTAGCTATCCATGGATCTCAGTGGTACTGGCTGGATTTAGGAAGAAATTCAGAAGTGGGCAAAAAGAGAGGTGCAGCCGTGGGAGCCTTGGGTTCAATTTCTTGCTCTGCCTAAGGGTATCCGAAATCGTAGCTCGCAGGTCCCAGGAGAACACCTTAACTGCTAGTCAGGCTTAAAGAGTCATTCGTTCTCTCTTGCTCAATTAATATTTAAATACGCTATGGCAAGTGCTACTGCTCCCACAGGAGGGATTTCGGGAGCTCCACACTCGAACACCTAATAGCATGGTGGTTAGGATGCTCTCCTGAGTGGCACAAGACCCCGGTCCAAACCCACTCTGTCTGATTCAGGGAGCTGCTGGAACCAGCACGTCTCTGGGGAGAGCTGATCCAGTTTCCCTGGGGTACCTAAGTATTCATGGGCAAAGCAAGGAAATAAGGTTTTCCAGCTTTGCAGATGAGTCACACAGCAGAAGCAGATGGCCGGGCTCTGACCACTGCTGCAGTGAATACCAAGCAGATCGGCACCTGGGGGCTGGCTTGGCCCCAGATCTTCGGCTTCCCCCAGAGCTTCAGTGGGGCATGCTGGTCAGTACACTGTCCTGGCAGGTGGGAACTTGGGATTGTATCTCTTGGTCAGAAGAGAGGTCTTGCGCAGCTTAGGTGAATTTACCGCCAATAGGGCTATTAATTCAAGTAGCTGCTCTTTGGAGCATTTGTGAATTTATCCCTTTCTTTGCTTTGGATTTTATGGATATGCCCAAACTACCACATTTTGAATGGAATACTTTGTACTGACTGATATGAGATTGTACTGTTTTCTTTCTTCTGCAAAGAATATTCTTACATATTCTTTTAACCTGAAAAAGTTATTTGTGTTTAGGTCTTGGATAATGGTAATTTACAAAACACCTGTTTGGGTTTAGGCAGTACTGCAGTGAGTGCAAACCTTTTAAATTATTAATCCTATGTGAAATTTGATTTTACAGTGGTACTTATAGAATCATAGGATAGTTAGGGTTGGAAAGGACCTTAAGATCATCTAGTTCCAACCCCCTTGCCATGGGTAGGGACACCTCACAATAAACCAAGGCTCTGTCTAACCTGGCCTTGAGCACCGCCAGCAATGAGGCATTCACAACTTCTCTGGGCAACGTATGTCAGTGCCTCATTGCCCTCACAGTAAAGAATTTCTTCTTTATATCCAATCTAAACTTCCCCTGTTTAAGTTTGAACCTGTCACATTTAAATGATCTGATCTATAGTAGATTATAGAGAACAAATTTGTGCCCATATGGTGAACCAAACAAAACTGCAGCAGAAGAGACTGTTGATAGCAGCAGGCCTATGTATTGTTGACAGGTATGTTAATGAAGTGAAAGACAGTTCAACAGTTCTCTTTATTCTTCACTCTGTCTCACCCTCTAAGAAATGTCATGCCAGAAACAGCAGTGCTGTGGCACACACAGAGAACAAATGGCTGACTTACTTCTCATTTCATTTTGTAGACAATGTTTTTGTGCTTCCAAATAGGAAGGCCAGGCCCAAGGTTAAGAAGATATATCCTATAATAAGTTCTCTCAGCTATGCATCAAAATTCCCAGACAAGTCTTGCTTCTTCTGACAGGCTGTGTAAGTATACATTTTGAAACTTAAGTATTGTTTACAGCATATTTTACATATGCTAGTGCACAAAATTTAATGAAGGAAAAATGTTTCCAGTTTCTATAAAACTGAAATCCAGAGACACAACTGTAGCATTGTTATAGCATGTTTTTCTTGAGATGACAGTCAGAAGATGATGCTCATAATAAGGCTGATAGATCTGGGCCAGAATCACATTATTTATGAATAATATGTGTAGTCTCTAAACTGTTACCTGGTCATGTTATAGCATTGATTTTTAAACAGAAGTTCTATTGAAATCAATGTACTTCTGTGCTTAAAAATGGATGGAATATAAGAAAAGCTAAGCGCATGTCTTGCACTGTATAACATTCCTCATTTTCTGGTGTAAGTTGTATCCTTAAATCCTCTCTTTGTTCAAATTTAGAAGGCCATGAAGTCCTCTTCTTCTCTCCTCAATTTTTAGTTCATTCAGTGTAGTAGGAATAAATAGCTTTGTGCAGCATCTGAAAGTAGAATGCTTTTCATTTTTTTCTGCCATTTACTGGACCTCTACACTTATTGCACATTCACAGTTGCATGACAGTTCCTACCAACATAATGAGACCCATGGTTGGACTGAGACATTATTAGAGATCTCTCTGAACTGGTCAGACAGAATATTATTATAAAATAAGAAAAGTGTGTCATTTTTTAACATGGTCAGTAAATAAAAGACAGTGCTCTCTGAATGCCTGCTGATGTGAAAGACCAGAAATATTCAAGTCCATTGTGATTTATAATCGGCAAATATGTATGAATAATACAGATGATTTGAACTCCCTAAGCAGTTCAAGTGCTTTCAAACACACTGATTCTCACCTGATGACCTGTAGTTTAAAGGTGAACTGCAAAGGATTTACTAAAAAAAAATTAGACTTTTCCTTCTTTAGCTTCGTTCTGGTGTATAAAAAAAGTGCAGTGGCTTGTATTTTAGGTGGCTCTAGTACCTTTTTTATTTTTTGTCTTGAGAGATAAATATAATTGGGGTCTACTTATTTGGAAATTTTCAGAGCTCATAGAGGTGTTTACCTACTGAGAATTGAAGTTGGAGTTTTTTTGTTCAGTATGTTGAAGTAATAACTGGAGTTAAACATTGCTAAAATAAACAAAAATAAAAATGAATGTTACCATGCAGCCAAAAAATTTTAAAATTTGGCCTGTTCACATATTAGTAATTGTGAATTATCTCTCAATAATCACAGGTAGCAGACTACTTTTGCTGTGCTTTTGTACAAGGTCATGCACATGAAGTGGACTAAAGTTCCCATGCACCAGCACTATTGAAATAAATAATAACAATAAAATCTAGAAGGAGGAGGAAAAAATCTCAAGAATGAATGATCCTTTGAAATGAAAGATTGCCCCACCCACAAATAATAACTGGTAATATCAAAAGCTCAGACAGGAAGAGCAATATCTATTAATATTGCAGAGATGGGTGGCTACAAGGGGAACTGGGGGCTGCATGGCATCTCCTTTTTCTCATACCAAGAAGAATGATGGTCTTAATTACCTGCATTTGAGCCTCCGATTGTTTGGATATAATGGTTCTGTGATTATTTTGGTATTAAATGATAAGGAAACAGTACCCATTTACTCAGTGCCACTAAACCTCTGTTTTTCATTCATGGCTTTAGTCTTGCAGCAAAAATGGTGGCAAACTAAACCTGCCAAATACAGCTGCTATTAAACAGAACCAAAAATCTAGCTTTAAGGGAATCAACATGTATTTGTAAATGCAGGGTGTTAGTCTTCCCCTAAAGATTAGATTCACCTTCCCATGTCTTTCTGTAGTTTATTAGTAGTTAATAATAATTAGCTCTTTTTCTTAAAATGTATGAAAAAGAATTGACAACGATTTCACTGATTCTTTGCTTGGCATTTTAGTCAGTTGCCTCCTAGGCATGAAAGTCAGGACTGTTAAATGCTGTTATGGTATCATGGGATTCATGCTCAGAAATTTTGCTGCAGTGTAGCTCCTCATTCAGAACGGACATTACACCGCACTCAGCAGTGCCAGGATCAGCTGTGGTACCATTACCTGTAAGAGCAATGGCAGTGACTTCTGGCCATAAAATTTTTCCCGTTTACTTCTAGAGATATTTCTGATTCCTGATGCTTGCATTCATTCTTTGTAATCACTTCCACAAGTCCACTGGAAATATTAAAATTAAACAGGAAAGATGTTTTTATATTACCTTGTAGAGCCTGGGCTTCAAAGCCTTTGATATCTCAGACTGCTCAAGTGGCCTTGAACATGTCACTTAATTCCTTTCTATCCTACTTCTAATAAAACTCCCCACAAATTAGTGTAAAGGACAAGTTCTAAACTGATGTAAATTGCTCAGACACTATCTTAAAGGGAGTAATATTTTTTTTAAGAAATCCTGTTACTATGTCCACTTTACTAATGAATTAAAGAGCTACAGCAATGGCAGTTCTGGTATGTTGCTGTAACTCAGTGTTTACCTAATGGTGACTACATCATTTGTATGCATTTTCGTTATGAGAAAGGCCTGGTGGTGGTGGTCTCAACAGGCTAAAATACATCAGACCATTAGCATGTGCTAATGATAATTACCTGACAGGCTGCTGGATCAATTTTCTCTATTTTGCTCCCTTTTTTTTTCAAAATGGTGGGAAAGTATCCATTTGGACATGTTCTCAACACAGGAGGGATGCTAACTTACTCTTGAAAGTAGTTCAGTGTGTTGAAACACAAAAATATTGAAACTGTAGCATAGTTGATGTTTTTGGGATTCACCAGCAGATGTTGACAGATGGCACATGTGGACGTAACACTTCTTTTACAGAAATGTTTCCCTTTGTTTTTCCAGTCTTTGAGAAAGGAAGTGTATTATTAAGACAACTGGTGCTCTTGTTTTCTGTGTTTCATATGTGGATTCCTTGAGGAGCATATGTATTTCATATTTCATCACTCTGAGGTTTGTGGTGAACATCTTGCTGTGTGATATGCTGTTCCTTCATGCCAAACACTGTCCTGAGAAGCCTTTATGCAAACAAGGAGATGTCTCCAGCTGTCTGTAACCTTCTTTTCAGTTGATAGAACAAGTTAAGCTTTCCATGCAGCTGTCTTAATTTCCTGCGTGTTTGTTATAGAGTATCTGAAAGGTCTGGATTTTACATGTGGCAGCCAACATGTTGTGAACATTCCTTGTATTGTGGAAAAAAAGCAGAGATTTCCAGTTTGAGTGTGGGTGAAACGCGCTATGAGAAGAGATCCAGCATCCTGGACTGTATTCAATTCCATTGTTGAAAATAGTGAATGCTGGGGAAAAGGCCACTGGTGTAATTGTAGCCTTTACATTTCTCAGAGCAGTCAGAAGCTTGCTGGCAGGAAGACTTTTCTTTCTCATTGTCAATAACAAATATTAAGGTAAACAGGTCACTGACTTTCCAAAGGAGTGGTAAAGACGAGGAGGAAAATTGTTTTCTATCATTTTTGAGTGTGTTTTCAGTCCTTTGGTCTAGTCCTTTATTTTTGATATAATGCCTGTCATATGATTTGATATTTTCTGGTTGTTCAGATTAGCTCTACAGATACATCTGCTCCAATATTTGATTGTAGAACACTGGTTGATATGTAAAGGAATGAAAATGTCATATTTAGTCATACGATGGATTCTGTTTTCAATCACTACACAAGGTGTTATCTTCCTTGTTTAAAGTGAGACCTGAAAAAAATATGTTGTAAGCAGAAATGTCTTTCCAAATAATCTTGCATTATTGTTACTGCAAATGAATTCCAAGACTGGTGTACAAAGGGTGTTGACTGATACTTGGCAGGATGCTCATTTACAATAATGAGATATCTTTACTGCTCTTGTACAAGTCATATATTAAATGGTGTTTTTTCCAGTAACTTCTTGTTTACATACAAAGTTGGTTTTTTTTGTTGTTTGTTTTGTTTTTTGTTGGGTTTTTTTGGTCTTTTTTTTTTTTATTCCAGAAACAGTGTACTTCTTTCCTTTTCCTGCTTATCAACAGAATACGCAGCAAATGATAAAACCAGAAATAGACTTCAAGCTCTAAGGAATGATGTGTCATTAACAAATGAGATGATACAATCTTTGCCCAATGATATATGTTTATCTCCATTTGTGATGAAAATATACAAATTTTTCTTTGAGTTCTTGTTACTTCTATTAGGTATTTATTATATGTATTTGTATATTTGTAACCACATAAGAGCTTTTTTCATTTGAATTCAAATGAACAAACCAATTCTTTTTGATGAACCATTGGGTCTTTTATACTTAGGAGGATCCACATTCCATAAGTTTATGATAACTGGTGGTTGTAGTGTCTAATGATAAATTGTTGGTTCCCTTTCAAAATAAATGACAGGAATAAGCAATAATAGTTAGTTATACTTTTAAACTTCTTTGTAAACATTGCAGTTAATGAAAGGACAATATAATTCATCTATTTTGATAGAAGTCTATAGATCATTATGGCAAACCTGTCTAATGTTGCACCCCATGGCTTCCTCATAAAGTCCTAGAAGAGAAATGGTGGTGATGAATGAATTGAGGTAGATTTTATGTGAAGACTTATTGCTTAGTAACATTTGGTAACAAACATAGATGTAGAAAGCTTGTTTGCAGTAAGAGAAAGTAATTCTCCTGGGATTTTGAACTTAGTGTTGAAGTTTGCTAGTAAACCTAAGTCAAAATAACTGAAGTAGGAGAAGCATGTTTCTAATGAGTTTTTAGATTACATATCACCACAATAAAAGATCAAGAAGAATAATTTTGACACATGGTGGCAAACTTCATACACATTTTTCAGTGTTGGTTTAAAATTAATATCTTTCCTTCCTTTCTGTCTTCTTTGTATCTAGATTCCCTAGACTTTACTTTCGTAATGTAGTGGCTGTTCAAGTCATCAGTTTCTGGGTTGCTTTTCCTGAAATATTTTTGTTTTAAAAACCCCCAGACAACAGTGCAGGATATCCTGCATTTCTTTATTTAAAAGTAAACTTTCAAAATATTAGGTCTGCTTCATTTCAATGTTCCTTAGGAAAACCTCAGAAAGGTCATAGTTTCCTATTATAGTAACTTTTAAAATATTTTTTCTTGTAAAATTTTAATTTTATGGCTTTTTTTCTTTGTCATTTTTATGAAATATATAGTTTCCAGAAGAAAAGCAGTTAAGATTTCTTACAATCTTAGCAGATATATTTCAGCAAATAAGAAGTGTATTTTTGCTACCAGTATCTCCCTGGTTAATTACTTGCTTATTTTTTTCAGATGAATGTTTTTTTGGGACATCAACAGATTCTTTTTTTTGGCGGTGGAGATGGCTGCCATTCCTCAAAACATTAGAAGAGGAATATTCTGTATTTCTTATGGAATTTGAATTGGGTCTTATCTATTTTATATATAAATAATGTCTATTTTTATGTATTTATTTTTGTTTGGTCTTGAGAGTTTTCACTAGTTGGCATAATGACCTGGATTTTCTTAGTTAGGAAATGTCTGGTTGTGACTTTTGGGAGGTGAATTATATTGTGAGCTCTTCTTGGCTAGAGAAGTTGGCAGTCAGAGTTCTCAGAAAACTATGGCTATAGGTCTTCTACTACCACTCCTTGACAGGCATCGAAAGGTTTCCTTTAAAAGAATCTTGTTCCTTAGGTTCACTAATATTAGTAAGCTCTGGTTTTGCTTTTAGTGTGGAATGAAGAGATTTTCCATAGAAACAATTTATTGAAGTTAAATAAACTCCATGAGAACTCTAAATTTCATTTGACTCAACAGCAAAATCATAAGCACTATATAGTTTCACAAAACTTTTTTTCCATGCAATAAACTGATAGGTATACTTGGCTTTCTTCTCTTAGCTTTACTGAAAAAAAAGCAATCTACTTTAAGGGGAACTTGAAAAGAAGCTTTCTTCCAAAGGTTCCTGCCTCACCTTTAATATAAGAAAGAGATTAAATCTGTGGTTTGCTACCATTTCTTTCTTCTCTAATACTGTTATATGACAGCTAACTGGTATTTAGGCTTTTCGGGCTGTGCTATAACAAGCCACAATAGGCTTATGGCTATTATAAATAATTTGCTCCTTATGGGATGGAAAGCAGGTTTTGAAATGGGCTTAAATGTAGTTACTGTCATCACCCATGTGTTTGCATATACATTTCTATTGTCAGCTTGACATGCTTCTATCAGTTGCTTGGTGTTATAGAAAAGGGAGGTGATCCTGCCCCTCTACTCTGTTCTCTTGAGACCTCACTTGGAGTATTGTGTGCAGTTCTGGTGTCTTCAACATAAAAAGGACATGCAACTGTTGGAACAAGTCCAGAGGAGGGCCACGAGGAATGTCAGGGGACTGGAGCACCTCCCATATGAAGGTAGGCTGGGAAAGTTGGGGCTGTTCAGCCTAGAGAAGGCTGTGTGGTTACTGCATAGCAGCCTTCCAATATCTGAAGAGGGTAGCTATGGGAATGCTGAGGATGGACAATTTGTTAGGGACTGTAGTGATAGGAGAAGGGGTTTCAAACTTAAACAGGGGAAGTTTAGATTGGATATGAGGAAGAAATTCTTTACTGTAAGGCTGGTTAGGCCCTGGAATGGGTTGCCCAGGGAAGTTGTGAATGCTCCATCTCTGGCGATGTTCAAGGCTGGGTTGGACAGAGCCTTGGGTGTCAAGTGTCCCTGCCCATAGCAGGGAGGATGGAACTAGATGATCTTAAGGTCCTTTCCAACCCTAACTATTATAGAATCATAGAATCATAAAATCAATTGAAGGGACCTTCAAATGTCATGTAGTCCAACCCCACTGCAATAGGCAGGGACATATTGAACTAGATCAGGTTGTCCAGAATCACATCCAACCTCTGGACAGAACTTTTCCAGAACCTGCTGGCACAAGCAGAACAGCATGAGGGGATGTGAATGTGCGGAAGAGCACAGTGGAAAGCGGCCTTTGGTGTGTCTTTGATGTTGCTCCTCCTCATTTCTTCTCTGCATGTCTGCACGAAAGGAAGCTGGGGTTATTTGAAACATTTTGTAATATTAACTGTTCATCTTGCATTGGATACTCTGATGCAGAGTCCTTTTGCCTTGCTATGATTATAGGATTGGTGCCTAGCTCATCAAAACAGAGGGGGAAGATTGGTAGAGAACTGCTTTAGCAGAAAAATCTATGTCTAATGTATTTTGATGTGTGTTCTTGGTTTTAAAATAAGATAATCTAAGAAAATTTCCAAATCTTTTCCTCAAAAAATATCTTGATGCTAAATTCTTGCTGTACTTGTGAAATAAATAGAATTCATACATGACAAATGCTCTGTGTTGGTGATGCCTTCAGCCCTCAGGAAGATTGCTACATATATGTTTTTATGTGTATGTATATTTATATGTATATATGTGTATAAAAAACACATGATATATAAAATATATATATGCACACACACATATATTTTTACCTGTGTACAGACACATAGATGCTTCTTGGCAGTAATTAGCTTCGTAACTCTGAGGTTTGATTTGCTACTAATGTGCAATGATACAATCAAACTTTTGAATAGATTAGAGACAAAATCTTTCTGTTGTCTGTCATTTGACCTGGAATTTCTGTAACCTGCTGTTTATTAAGACATACAGTACAATTAGGAGCTCTAAACACTTACAAGGATCTGTTGCCTGGGGAAGTATGCACACAGCATCTCCATTAAGCAATTTAAGTATTGTTAGCGTCAGTTTTAGCTTCCATCTTTTCACTTTCATTTCTTGTTCTAAGTGCATACTGTACATCCCTCTGCGTATTACATGATAGCGGAGAAAGAAAAATTGCCCGTAGAAACATAGTTTATTTGAAACTGCATTTTGTCACCAGCGATTTCCCTTCCCCTATTGTATAACAGCATTCCTTCTGGCCATGGATAAAGGTCAGATGTTCAGAGTAATTTTATTAGATCTATCAACTGCCTTTGATACCTCACAAATGAGAGATTGGTGACCTGCCCGCTGTTGGTGCTTTGCGCTTTCTCTTGTGGATAGTTTAGTTTAATGTTTAGTTGCTTACTTCTTCTGTATATTGTAGACTCAGATGTTAAGATAACTGGGTGTATAAAGCTCATTAAAGGCAGTATATTTTTATTTGGGCAGCACACCATTTCTGTGTACAGAAACTTGTCTCTGTTGTGTAAAGTATGGGGAAATCAGAATTGTACAATGCAAAACTGATGGTAGAACAGGCTGTTTGAACTTTTTTTTCTTTGATAACAGAATGTCTCATTTCAGTTCCTCTGACAGAAAAGCCAAATATAAAGGTCACTTCTGTAGCAACTTCATAGATGCTAAACTCTTATGCCAGTACTGCAATCTAGTTATCTTGTGGTCATGCTTGGTGTCATGGCTGGTCTTTTCCTTGTTTCCATCAGAGATTTTTGTAGAAGTTTTGGAGCAGCTGTTATCCTCTTTTTTAATTTTATTTGTAGATCGCATTTCTTCTGCTGTGGTTTACTAACCGAGCAGTTCATAACTGTCAACTGTTAGAGAAATTTCTTTGCATTAGGGCTCAACTGTGCAGCAATGATTTCTCTCCATCTGCTGTATTTCTCTTTTCTAATTAAATCTGAGCACAGGCTTAAACACATCCTGAAATGCCTCATATTGAATACAATTCACGTTAGGAGTACCATATTTAATTAATGTTGACACGTCTGAAGGAGCCACAACTACAAGTCAAGGGATTTATTGTGTTTCAAGTAAATCGACATAGTTGGTAAGCCAGTCTGTCTCAGTCACCTTATCACCAGATTTCCTAGTCTGTGTTTCTTAGTACAACCGTTCTTCATAATGCATTCTATAATTTCAGCTCTGGTGCCAAATTTGTGTACATTGAGATCATATTATGCCTATAAGGTCTAGGAAGATTCTGATTTGTTTGGGTATTTGGTCCTACAATAAGAGACAATGTATTTCGGTGCTTTGTCATCTGGATTTGATGTGTCCTAAGATTTTGAATGCACCAGAATTATTTCAGGTGTTATCCAGTTACTCCTGGGGCTGACATGGTTCCCTGCCAGCCCACGTGCTTGGATTTATTTTACATAGAAACCCAAGAGTTGAGAAGGGGATAGATAGAAAGGAAGGTATGCTCACCTGCTTACATCCCAGTCCAAAATGTACTTAGGACAGAGCTACGATGAATGCATGAGGCCTGAGAGCATCTCTGGACCCTGTGATACAAGGGCTACAATCTTTAAAGGGACTTCGAAGTACCTTTACCCCTGTATGAAACACATAAAAACATGCTCTGAACCTGTTTGTGTGTGCATGTAAGCATCTAACTACATTCTCCATTTGTAACACTGCAAGTGTTCACTAAATATAAAATATATTTAAATCAAGAAACATACTAATATTGAAATTTTATTAAATGATAGCGAAATTAGTACTAATACCAAACCTGCTAAAGTAGGCACAAAAAAATTTAGTCAGGAGTGAGTTAATGATCTGGCCTGCTGGGGTTTTAACCTTACTTTTAAACTTTTAACTTGTTCCTTAGTTATGGAACAACTGCAGAGATTGGAAAGTTAGGCACATTGGCTCCCCTGGATCCATATACTAAAGAAGTGGAAAAATAACAGTAGGGGAAAAACATGTTTGTTTTGTTTGTTTGTCAAGAGTCTTTAAAGAATAAAAAAGCCTGGAGGCCCTATAATATTAAAATCTTCAGTCTGCTAAAATTGGCAGTTACAACTCAGCATGTGCTGACAATGCCGACACACCCAAGGCATTAGATTATCTCACAACAATCACACACCCTGTTGTATTTTGGTTTGCACTTAATGTGGTCACTTGGTGACATTTAAACAGGGACAAATTATAAACATCTTTCATACACAACTGCTCCAAAAATCTAACTCCTATGCATATTCATGCTGTATCTGGTTTACATACAGAATCATCACTGGAGTCATTGTCATTAAAACCTATGGCACAATTATATTGATTAGGGATCCATTAAATGCACATCCATTATACAGTAGTCCTTGATCCTTCATAAACATTTTTCCTTCTACATTTGTATTTGTTTTTCAGCATGTTATTAGGGTAAACTGATACAAAATAGAGATTTGTGAATAAGACTTCTAGAACAGGAATAGAATGTCCAGAATAAGAATTTATTTTGTTTGTGTTCCTTATGTGCAATATGTTTTAATTGTTGCTTCTTTCTGGTTTTCAAACTGATAAAAAAAGTCAGAAAACTCAGGTATTAAAGTATGAATAAGAAGAGCACTGTAATTTTTCTAAGCTAGAGCATGCCACGCTGTAATTTTTATTTCTTTTTTCCTTTGAGCAAAATCACTGCATAATGAATAATTTTTTTTTTTTTTCCTTTTTAGCCACAGAATTCTTACAATTGATGCCAAAAGAAAAATAAGCCAAATGATTGTCTTTCACCTGAAAGCTTATACAAATTTTGAAATCTTGAGGCCCAGGTGAGTAGTTTAATAACAAAACGCTGCAACTTTAACAAGGACTACGTTTATCTTTAAGCCCACATGATAGTGAAAGCTTAATATGAAAAACTTTTGTCTAGCACAAGTGATTTGAAGATGTTTTGCTCCATGCATGTGAACTCAGCAGGTGATTCTTGCCTATCTTTGATGTCAAACAGCACAAAACTTCAGTGAGTAGTAGCTTCAGAAATGCAATAGACATAGCTGAGTCTTCATATGAAGCTCATGCTTGAACTACATCAGAAGAACTGACATCTATTATGGTGAGCAAAGACAAGTGTTTGAAAAGAGATTCAAACAGAAGTGTCAGAATTTACAGTGCATAGTTTTATATAAGTTGATTTTAACCAAGCATATCTCTATGAACTCTGCAGGATAGAAAAGAAATTTCAAAAGGCAGAGAAATTGTTGTCATCTAAGGGCATGGAATGTTTTAATAGCTTAAGGAAGAACATTTCTGAAAGGTTATATGGTGATCCATTTACTTTGACTGAGTAATAAGGCTCGTCATTGTCACAGTGAAGTTTTTAACCCTTAGAACAATGGAAATGTTCCAAATGCATTGCTAGAATTAAAAAGCTGAGAGTAATTGGCTGTTGCAAAAAAGTCTCTCTGAGATATTTAGTTGCTTCAACCTCACATTTTACATTAAGAAATATGAATAAGTAAAATACATTTTTCAGTGACCTTATGTCTGACCTACAGTTTCCTGCCTCAGTCTAGACTAAGACATATGTCTTATGATAAAGACTTGCACTTACAGATTCTCGTTTTTAAGGGGAGAGCATGTAGACAAGAATTCCATTAAGCACCATTAAATTTATTTATTGTTTTCTTCCATTTATTTATTTTCTTTCCTCATCCTGAATATATACATCCCTGTGCGCACTGGAGAAAAAAATACAAAAACAACCCTTTGTAGGAGTACTGTTTGTTTGAAACTGTGTCCTACAGGCTTACTTACAACAGTGCTCTGAAACTATCTCCAAGGAGTCCAGTTTCACAAACCAACCTAATTGTTCTTCTTGAAATGCTGCTTCTTTTGTTAAAAACTGAGGCTTAAAAAAGGGGGAAGAATTACAAAAAAATAAAAAGGCAGAACTCCTTAGCCGAAACACACAAAGCTAGAAAGTAATGAATTTTCTACGTGGTAATAAATATGTAGGAACGTGATGTTGCTTTTAGGATTTCTTAAGTTGTAAGTGAGACCCATGAGGAAATAGTTGCTTAATTATTATACTATAAAGTTTAATGACCTATTTTTTATGAATTTCCCTAGTTTTATTAGGCATATAAAGTCTAGCTTTTAGGAACAAATAAATAAATAAATAAGAATGATTAAATCGAACTTTGATTCTCTTTAGGGTCTCTACAGTCTTATCTGTTTAAGGCACTGAACTGTATTGTACACAGATGCCTAACTCCTCTTCATTCCATGAAAGAGCTGACAATTTAATTTTATTATAGACAGGCTAGTCCATACTACATTCCTTCAAGCCTTTTAAGAAACTGTGAGGGCATGGTCCAGCATCTGTAGCATATACAGAAATTATCATTCTGTCCCTTTTGTCTGGAAAGCCATTTAAAGGTATCTCACACTGTACTGAAAGGTAGTTGGAGATCCTGCCTTGCCAGCACAACTTAAGATGAAGAGTTGTAAAAGTGTTCATTCTTTCCCATAACATGTATTTTCCTTTTTGTCTATTGCTTAAATGTATATGTAACATTAGGTATAAGAAATAATTGTGAAACTCTTCCATAACTAAATGAGCTAGTTTTCCAACTAGCATGTGAAATTACGTGTGTTCATTCGAATACCTTCTTTGTTTCAGAATAAGCTATTAAAAAGAAATATGGGTAAAAATACAAATCTGTACTGAGACATTATTGTCTTTCCCATTTTCATATGTCACTTAATAATCTTCACAATGTTTTTTTAATTATTTTAACATACTAAAGACTGTACAAAATACAGTAAGGAATTTTGAAATAGTTTAAGCTTTTTGTTCTATAGCCACATAATGTTGAGGGGTTTTTTCAAGATTCGTCCTAGCTGGAGACATGAAAAAGGACAGCAGCTTCAAACTATGAGATTTTCAGAAAGTGATCCTGACCTCAGAACAGGTTGTTTTATAGGGACTTAGGATTTATCATGGGCTATATCAAAAGGAGCGTGACCAGCAGGTCCAAGGAGGTGATCCTGCCCCTCTACTCTGTTCTCAGGAGACCTCACTTGGAGTATTGTGTGCAGTTCTGGTGTCCCCAACATAAAAGGACATGCAACTGTTGGAACAAGTCCAGAGGAGGGCCACGAGGATGATCATAGGACTGGAGCACCTCTTGTATGAAGATAGGCTGAGAAAGTTGGGGCAGTTCAGCCTGGAGAAGAGAAGGCTGTGTGGAAACCTCATAGCAGCCTTCCAGTATCTGAAGAGGGCAGCTATGGGAATGCTGAGGATGGACAATTTGTTAGGGACTGTAGTGATAGGAGAAGGGGTTTCAAACTTAAACAGGGGAAGTTTAGATTGGATATGAGGAAGAAATTCTTTAGTGTAAGGGTGGTGAGGCACTGGAATGGGTTGCCCAGGGAAGCTGTGAATGATCCACCCCTGGTGGAGTTCAAGGCCAGGCTGGGCATAGCCTTGGGTGACATGGTTTAGTGGGAGGTGTCCCTGCCCATGGCAGGAGTGTTGGAACTAGATGATCTTAAAGTCCTTTGTAACCCTAACTAGGCTATGATTCTATGGAGCCCATCACAGAATTCCTTCTCTTTTTCTTTCTCTCTCTAAAAATGCAAAACAAACAACAACCAACCAACCAAAAAAAACCCTAAAACCAAACCAACACTCAACTAGATAAATATATTTCTCAAAGTAACACCAAAGAAGACAAAAATACTGTAGATGTCAACTCCAGCTCATGTACCATGTTCAGGCTCAGTTCTGGCTTTAGCCATTTAGCCTTGAGAAGTAAAGAATTATTTCTACACTTACATAGTAATAAGAGTGTCTTTGGGTTGGAAGACTTCCTGTTTCTATTTCTGATTAGAGAAGCACAGACAGTAAAGTGTCATCATATTTTTTTTTTTTTTTTTTTTTTGTCTTTTGGTTATTTTTGCCTAAAATGGACAATTTCTTTCTGACAAATGCTTTTTTCCTGAGAAAAAAGCTGATATGAAATTACACTGTAGAATCATAGAGTTTTTGAATCATAGAATGGTTGATGTTGGAGTGAAGCTTAAAGATCTTCTAGTTCCAAGCCATCTGCCATAGGCAGGAACCACCCTCCACTAGACCAGGTTGCTCAAAGCCCCATACAACCTGGCCTTGAACACTTGCAGGGATGGGACATCCACAACTTCTCTGTGCAATCTCCAGTTGTTCCATTGTCTCATCACCCTCATAGCAAAGATTTTTTTCATAATCTGTATTCTAAATCACCCCTCTGTCAGCTTAAAGCCATTTTCCACTGTCCTACCATTACATGCCTCTGTAAGAAGTCCCCCTTGAGATTTATTATAGGCCCCCCTCTGGATCAGCTTAGAAATTTTGTTTCAGTATTCTGTGGTTCAGTATTCTGTTTTGGACTATATTCACAAAACATCTGTAGAAGGATTACCATATTCAAGCACCCAGCTGTACAGATTCTGAGTAGGTCCAAGAACACCTGGGATCTGATCCCTCCTTTTTCCCAAGCTGGGATATGTTTCCCGTCTCCGAGGAAGTGTTCCTAACTACCAATCTGCAAAATACCCTTGGAAAGTCTGTTCTTTGCCTTTCTTGTTATAAATACTTTACATTACAGGGAAGAGTTACGAGATTTATTTAGCTCATGAACATATCCATAAATACTGTACTCTAAAGAAAGAGGGATTGCTCTGACACTGGCTCTGTACTGTTTGCCTTTGTGCAGATCTGGAATAGAGGCTGAATATAATGTACTGGTTTACTTTTTTTTTTTCCTTATAAACCAGAGCAGCACAGTAAAACAGTTTAGTGTGGTGTACTTGACAGCCTGACTGACTTAGCTAAAGAGATGCATTGTATTTATACAGGATTTCCTTGACAAATTGTTAAGCTTCCTAAATTTCAATCACCAAGCCTGTCCTTGTGGACATCATGTCTGTGCCTTCTGGAAATGGCCTCTTATCTGGAAATCCCCTAATAAAATTCTCAAGGGATAAAGCCCCCCAGTTGACTTGATATAGTATGTATACTGGTTTTCTAGATTTTTCTAGAATTATGAAGGTATTATCTGACCTACTTATTGCTGTCTTGCAGATCCCCATATGACCAAATATCTTGCAAGGGGACACTCTACTTCTGTTTAGGAAGTATATAACTAGACAGTACATCATTAACTGAATCCAGGTCAGTGTCCTGGATTCAGGCAAACAAAGAAATTCGAAAACCTCCAATTACAGAAACTTCAAGGTTAAAAACTATGTATTTTAAAATGGAGTGTTCACATTTCACTATTGGGCTTTTTCTCTTTAAGTAGGCTACATCTTCAAGTTTTATTAAAAATGGTAACATACTTTAAATGGCTATTAATGTATGCCTAATTATAATGGAAGTCCTATAAAAATCCTTCTGACAGCCACATGAATAGCAAAACAATTATACTCAGTATAATTGCAATGAATACTAAGTGAATTAATAATGAAGTGAATCTTAGAAACAAAATTGCAAACAAGGATGTTCAGCTTAATCTACATTGGGCCAAATCATTAAAAAAAATTTGGAACAATTCTTCATAAAACCACTTTGTTATTTTGATTTAAAGTTATGATAAAAGCTGGGTCACAATACTTTCAATCATTTATGAAAGTACTTTAATATGAAAGGCCAAAGCAAACTTTCATTTCTAGAGTGAATGAAGTTAAAAAACCTGCACATTGTGATGAATGTAGATTTGTTTTGTCTACTTGAATATCCAGGAACAGTTCTCTCCAAGAATGTTTCTAGAGCAGAGAAACATCAGCAAACAATTTATTGCAGAAAACCACAGATTTATAAATAAGAAAAAGAAGGGGGTAGGGGGCTCGCCTTTGGTTGTTGTTTGCTTTTTTTTTTTTTTTTTTTTAATGGGATTAAACCCTCTAACTGCAGAGATCCTTTATACAGATATCTGCATGTTCAAGCATAGCTTATGTTCCCTCCATAATCAGTGGAAAGAAACAGCAATTCTAAAGTACGACTAATCTTCTCTCCAGATTAACATGAAAAATAAGTCAAATGAATCACTTTCCAGAAAGTCCATTTCTTTCCATGATTTTACAAGGCATCTAGTTGCTTCACTCATTTGGACAACTCTCACAGTGAGTGAGATGAATCCCACTCCCTATGAAAAGTTTGCATGACTGAATTATGGCTTGGTTTTGGCATACTCCTGCTACTTCTGACCTCTGAAGTATTTCTAGGAGAGCAGTAAGCCCTTCTGGACTTAGCCTGAGAATCGAATGGGAAGACCAGGGGAAAGGAGCCTGTTCACTGGAGGGTCTCAACCATAAGACATCCTTGTCTCTAAATTGGAGATGCATCAATTTGATAGGTAGATCACTCAGTAGATAAAGAACTGGCTGGATGGCCGCATGAAAAGTATTGTGCTCAATGGCTCAATGTCCAGCTGGAGGCCAGTAACGAGTGGTGTCCCTCAGGGATTGGTGTTGGGAACAGTCTTGTTCAACATCTTTATTGGTGACATGGGCAGTGGGATTCAGTGTGCCCTCACCAAGTTTGCCGATAACAACAACCTGAGTGGTTCCGTCGATACGTTGGAGGGAAGGAATGCCATCCAGAGGGACCTTGACAAGCTTGTGAGGTGGGCTGATGTCAACGTGATGAAGTTTAACCATGCCAAGTGCAAGGTCCTACACCTGGGTGGGAGCAATCCCAGGCACAGCTACAGGTTGGGC
>JANRGW010036944.1:0-66490 GCA_024733675.1 Psilopsiagon aymara | reverse complement strand
ATGAACTGTGTTTGATCTTTCCCGCTCAATAGCCTTGTGCAGCACCGTAAAGTGAGAGGCCTGATTGAGCATGAGCTTTATGGTGATACTCTCCTGTGTATGTAAACCAGAAGGAGTTGTTTGCATTACACCAGCCTGTATCCCCAAAATTACAATGGGTGGCTTGAGACAAACCTACCCATCAATGGACTCCTCTTGGACCTTAGGCCAGGGTAACTTGGAGCTACTTTAAGGAAATCCCAGTTCAAGTTCGCATTGGGCAAAAAGAGTGAATTCTGGAGTGAGAATCAGATTTGCACACAGAGGTGTGCTCAGGACCTTTGGTGACCACTCAGAGGGTCTGCTGCAAAGGGAGAGATGGATCCACCCTGTGCTTTTGTGAGGCTTCCAGAAGATGAGAGAGATGCAGCTACCTGTCCCTCTCTGCAGACAGCAACCACCTCGCTCCGGGGCATGTTCTGCCCAGCTTGGAGCTGACAGTGGTTTGCAGCTCCACTGGAACCATTCCTGACTCACCAGGGTAGCTTCATGGCAGGTAATCATCAGCGCTGGTCAAAGAGGCTGCAGTGCACACACATGCAGCAGAAGCTGATTCCTGTGCAGGGCTGGATCCTCCCTTCCCCCAGCACACGCTCCCGCTTGCTGGGGAAAATGCCGCTGTTGTTCCAGGCAGATAATCGCCCCTTCCCTTGCAAGTCCCTGCACGCTCCCGTGCTAACATACCCACAGAGCATTACAGCACAGCAGATGCTCAAAGGCCAGACCCGCAGACCGGCTCTCCTTTGTGCAAAGGGGAAACAAACGCTGTTTGTCCCTGAGGGAGGTAACTCACTGGAACTCACTGTCTGCCTCGGCTCTGCTCTGAGGGTCATCAGATCACAGCACATCAGTGCACGGGCATTAGCTGCAGGTTTGCAAGTGACCTGATATATCCCCATGAGAGAGCAATGGGAGTTGGGACCACTTTGGAAGTGCCCACCACAATGGCTGGAGCATTTCAGACCCTAGCTGGGCCAGCTCACTTAGAGAGTGCCAGACCCTCAGCAGGAGTCATAAAGAGGGGTTGCACCATCACTTCTGTTTCTAAGCGCAGACGGGTTTGGAGAAACACTCGATTCCCACAGCAGCACTGCCCTGACCTCCAGATCCATGGACGCGATGGTCCAGCAGGGCCAGTTGCAAGTGCTGGCCGGGAAGGGCACATATTTAGAGGATGAACTGCAAGATGAGCCTGTAGGCATGTGTACATGAGGCAGGCAGGTCCGGACCCCAGGCAGTGAGTAGGTAAAGCCATTGGCAGTGAGGCCCCTTTAAGTGTTTCTTGTCAGTCCAGAGAGGCCCGTGGTGATTTCCCTACCCTAGCCTGAACATGCTGCTTCTCTGCAAAACTCTGCATGCAGCTAACCCACAGCAGAACTCTTGGCTTTATCAAATGGAGATCTTGGGCGGAACCAGGAAATGAAATCTCTCCCCATGATTAGGGAGAAAGGAGCGTCCTTTCCAGCCAAGTGATGGAGCTCTGACATTCCCTGTGCCCTGGAAAAGAGCCTGTTGTATCCGACAGGGCAAGATCCCAGCAGCAGGATGTGGTGGCATGAAATGTTGACGCCAGTTTATGGGGCTTTTGTTGGCTTGTTTGATTGACTGCCTGAGTGATGTGAAGCAGCACCCAGGGCAAAGCCAGGCATCATTAATGGCTCCATCTTCTTTCTTTCTTCCTGGCACAGCTCCTCCAATCATTTTTGCTTGCAACCATGGGTAATTCTGCAACCCATCCCTTCCCACAGAAGCAGGAGTTGCTCCTTGGGATAAACATGGCACTTTTCTTCCCAACCCAGCCTGACTTCAAGTTGGGTAGAGAGCTGAGAAGGAAGAGCCAGACAGTTCTCACCAGTCCCGGGCTCTCACCCACCACTGATAGAGAATTAGCAGCTAGATCTCAGGAATTCTGTGCTTCTTTGCCTTCCTGAGTCACTGGGATAGTAACTGATCCCACAAAGGGCCCTAAGAGACTTGGGTTCCAGTCCAACACTGCTCTAAGAGCCGATGTTTACCTTTGTATGGAAGGCAAGAGTCCATCTTATTGTCCTAGCCGACTATAATCTGAGGATTTTGGGGTCTCTTCTCCATAGCTAAAGTGCTGCTCACCCTGATGTTCTTATTTAATTAGGAAAGGCAATACTTCTTATTAAACCATCTGTAGCTTTGGAAAAACAGACAGGATTTTGGACAATCAAGTTGTCTTTCACTTATGTGCCCAAAAAGCCTGTATTTTTTTTTTTTTCCAGCTGCACCTGCTTGGCTAATATGATGTTTCTCTGCTCCATAGCCAGGGTACAAAGTCTTCTCTGAGAGTTGAATCTAAGTTCCCTGCAGCTGACAAGACTGGTACCATGCTCTGCCACTGCGTGGAAAGGAAAACTTGGTGTCACCAATCTGCTGGCAACAAGGTGGAGTTGTCAGTAGCTTTTGCATGGGCATTTGCACATGTTTTGTAAGGGGACCCCTAAATTGTGCCTAGCCTTTCTGAAAGGGCCTGCCTGATAAATGGCTCTTCCATAAGCAGGAGCTTCCTCGAACAGCATTTCATGAACAAAGTGACTGAAAGAGAGACCTCTGTGATCACCTGGCAGAGCAGTGAGACAGGGCAAAAGGGAGAGCTGTCTTATGGGTGGTGTGCCAGTCTCCTGCCTTGCTGAAGATCAGCAATGCCAGTCTTGCTAGCGGAGAGTTCACACCTTGCTTCAATAGATAGGACCAGATGAGACAAAGTCCCCAAGTCCAATGTCTCCAGGGTTACCCACCACTGCAGATGCAGGCGAAAGGAGAAAGGCACCTATCCAGCTGTGAAACACAGGGAAATGCTGCTGCTTGTAGCAATCAGCTGATGCCCTGCAGCCAGAGTTTGCTCACTTGTACCTGGGTATGTCTAAATATAATACAAGTATTGTTCCAAGCCCTACCTCAGCCCCATTGAAATCCAGCCACCAATACCTGATTTTCTCACCTTTCACTGGGAGACGCAGCCTCATAAAGGAACTTTTCCTTTCATTCCTCCCAAATGCACCTCCCATTGCCATTTCTGACTGATCACCTGGCCTCCTCTTGTGAAACGTCTTAAAGAAGAGATGATTTGCAATTTCAAGGTACTATTACCTCTACTATCACTTTCATATTCCTCAGAACTTCCCAGCCAATTCCCCTACAAGTCATCTGACCAAACCAGCTGGAGAAATGGACAAGCTGCACATGTAAATCCAACTGGATTTATGCTCTCTTCTCATCCAGTTCAAACTATTTCTGAAAGGCCATGATAAGCTTGAAATCAAAGTCCTTTAAGATGATTGTTAAGATGCTGTGAGGAGAGCACCCAGCATTAACATCTGTAGCCCAAAAGCCCGCAGATCAATTCCCAACCCAGCACTGTCCCAGGGTGACCCCACAAGATCATTCAGTCTCACCTTGCTGTACAAATTTCCTCTCTCATTCTTGGTACAAACCATTCACTAGATTTAACCTAAAATGCTGAACATTTTTGATTCAATCAAAACTGCATTTTTTTGGTATATTTACCAGATTGCTCTCACCTCCAAATAGGCCAATATACCATGGATCAACCTCTTCACATCTTTTTGAATGTACACCATGAAATCATATGGATTTTAACATGGACTGGTGTCCTGTGATTTAATTCAACTGTGTCTAGCGTGAGACAAGTTCCATTCAAAGCTGTCTGTGTGGCTGGAGGATTCACAACCTGCTGTCCTGGGGGCTTTGCTGGTGACTACCAAGGTGCAAGTTTGCACCAACTACTCCTCCTCAAAAGGAATGCTAATGGATGTGCTCACTTCCATCATCATCCCTTGCACAAAAGGAGCAGTTAGACACCTTTTCAAACTGTTTAAAGTTAAAACTGTCTGGTTTCCATGTTCTTCACTTGGATCTGTTTTCCTAAAACTGTACAGAAAACTTCCTGGCAATTTCCTCTGCCAAAACACACCAGAAGGGTGGAAAACTTCACCTAACCATGAGCATTCATTTCCCACATTACAACCTACCCCTGTATCTGCCCAAACCCCATTGCAATCTAAAGGGGGTACATTACTATTTACTGAGGGTTGAGGAAAAAAAGAGGAGGGCAGAGGGAAGTGTACTGGGACAAAGAGGACTGAAGATACCCACAGACTGCCCACGCTGTAGCTGATCTGACAAGGAACACCCACAGCAGGGTTCATTTCCCTTCCCCTCCATCCATGTCCAACACCCGCAGCGTTGGGATGCTCTTTCTTTTCCAGCAAAAATCCCACAAAGCCCAGTACAACCTCTGGTCCCTATATGCTGCCTTCTCTCCCTGCTGCCTCCCTCTCTTTTCTCTGCCTCCTGCCTTTTCAGGACAGGGACCACTTTTTCATCCCCTGTTCAGTGCCGAGCACCCCGGGGGCTCGTTGGCAGCAGCTGGGGTTTCTGGGGGCTCCCCAGTACAAACAACAACAACCTTCAAAGTGCCTCTCCGCATGCAGCTGCTCCGAGGGCAGATTCAGGTTTCCCCCACCCTCTTCTCCCCATCCCTCCTTGCAACACCCACCTGGCAGCTAGTTAAAAACAACCTTTGGTTTTTTCAGGTGTGTTGGAGGGATTTACCTGACATATTCTGCCCTACCTCTCCCCCCCCCCCTTGAAGTTGAGCTGGATTTGATGGCAATACTAGTTAATCTAACAGTAAAACACTCTGCAATTACTTGGCTCTAAGGCTTGGGTCCTTGCCCAGCTCTGACATACACACACACACACACAAGTTCACTTCTCCAGTGAGAGAGCGGGTGATGCCTCTCCTCTTCCTCCTCCTCCAGTCCGTCACGGAAGGGCTGGCTCTTCAGTGAGGGAGTTCCACCTCCTGCAACTTTCTCCCTGGCTGCTCTCAACCTGTGCTGCCGGAGCTCCAGCCAGCAAAACCCCTTCCTGCAGGGATTTCTCCAAGCCCTCTCCTCTGATTTACAAGCACCATGGACCCCCAGCAGCCAGCAAGGTGCTGCTGTGGGAGAGGATCGGACGTGAGAGCACAGAGACAGTAAACTTCAGGAGAGGTCTCTCTCCTGTTGCAACAGGTAAGGCACGCTGCTCGCTGGTGTGGGAAGCTGAAATGACTCAGGGAGCAGTCTGTACAGCATGGATGGAGGAAGGCATGGAGGATGCAGAGATTTAGTCACGAAACTGCTTTTGCATGTGAGTAACTTTTGCTGGAAACTGACTTATCCTAAAGATATGGGTTTGGGATGCAAAGGGAGAGCCTTTCATCTCCCTCCTGGGAGGTTGTAGAAGGAGACAGGAAAAGCTTCGTCAGTATTTGCATCTGGTCTTAGCTGGGAAACTTTTATCACGCTGCAGCCAGTTTGCACTACCTGGAGTGGGTGGGCTCCAGGTAGCAAAGGCAAAATCCACACTGTTGTGCAAGGCAGGTGAGGAGGGACTGAATGGAGACACACTCCACATGTCTGAATGGGGCCAGATTTCTACAGGGATCATGTTTGTGCCGGAGTCAATGGATGTGCTGCTGCAGGAGCAGTGATGGCGTCTGGCTGTAGGCTCAGTTGTTGGTACAACTGCGCTAACTAGGGTGAGGCATTGCCGCTCCAAGCTCTGATCCATGTTCCCCATTAATCCACTTGGGGATCCTTGAATATAGTCAGGGTGTTGGTATTTACCCAGCCCTGCATCCCTGCATTCCTGGGCAAGAGCTCCTTGTCTGCCCTGGTCCCGCTCTACAGCATGCAGGAGAGCCAGGGAGCTGAAGGGAGAGCCACCATCCTTGCTCCACACAGGAGCATGTATGTAAAGGTGTGTGTATTTGCATCAGTGCAGCTTTGTTCACTAGCTGGTACCTGATGGCAAAATAAGATGAAATCCCAGAACAAATCCCATCTCAGTTCAGGGCATGCAGGAATTATCTCCCACATGTGTGTGAGGCGATGAAAGACATGAAAATACAGATAGGGAGGGAGGTCTGGGCACTTGGAGCAAATGGGGCCCTTCCAAACAGCAGTTATCAGCTAATCAGCCTCACGGGGGAATTAAAGGCAGACCCGGTGGAGTGCAGCAATCCAGAGGGGCAAAGATCAGCTGTCACACGACAGGGGTTGCTTCGGACATAACTCCAAAGGAGCTGGTGGTCACTTGGGTTTGCTGCTGTGAAGGGCTGAGATTTGCCAGGACTCAGGGAAGCTCGGGCTGTGCGGTGGCCAGAGCTGGGCAGGCTTCGTTGGGGCAGGTAGGGCTGTGCCAATGGGTTCCTGCTTTGCCCAGGGTGCCCTGGATCCAGGCAGGAGGGCATGGAGCCTGCTGTGCCCCCTGCTCCAGCACTCAGAGTGGGCATCGGATGCACAGAGAGCTGCCACAGCCCTCCAGGCTGTCAGCTAGAGAGACCTGGGAGGTTATCGGAGCCTTGGGATGGAAAGCAAACAGTCTGTATCAGGCTCCTGAGGAAGGCTGGGCTGTCTCTGTATTCGGGGAGGTAAAAATCACTGTGCTTGGTATTGTGCGCCCTTATCATCGCCTAATGCTCAGCGCACCTCGCCTTATCGGAACAGTTCAGGGACATCCGCCTGTCTGATAAGAGGTTGGGGTTCCTGAGGGTCTGAGCATGCAAGAGGTTTCTAGCCCAGCCAGGGGCTTCAGTCTGTCTTTTTCCCCATGTTCTTGTTGCACCATAATGTGCTCTGCAACGTAGCAAAAATGAGCTGAACTGCCCTGCCTGCAAAGGGATCTGCTCCCCTCCTGAGCATTTCCCATAGCTACAGCTTGCAGCACAAATGCATTTCAAATCCTAACTCTCAGAAACCAGTGCGTCTCCCAGCCCTGCAAACAAACAAGCATCGTTCATGTACGAAGGGAGAGTTCAAAGGAGGCGTAACACCTGGAATCAAACATCTGTTAGAAACTAATGCATTTTGCATCCTACGCTCCTGCCAACTGCTCCAAGGCAAGTCCTAGAGGATCGTTCCAGCTACCTCCATGCTACAGAAATGGCATTCCCTGCTCTGCGCACCTCACTTTGTGTTTTTGCCACGTGTGGAGTACGCGAGTGCAGCTGCACCTCGAGCTGTAGTGGGCTTTCTTCTCTATCATGCACAAGCATAAGAGAATTAAACACCCTCAGCCTTTTTTTTCCCTTTTAAACTGGGTTGGCAACACCGATGCTCCATTGTCTATTAGCAAGCTGATGTGCTGAGCAAGCCATTTTTCCTCTTAACCACACTTTTTCCTTGGCAATGGGGCAGGTACTGGTTTATTAGCAAAGAAACTTTCCTAATTCTTGGAAGCAGGAGCTCCAGGGAGGGGCAGGCTGTGAGGGCTGTTAGGAAGGTTTGTAGCTCCAAAATGAACAAGCAGCAGGTTTGAAACAAACCAAAGGAAGTTTGGGTTTTTTTTCCTTTTCCACACAGAGGGCATAATTAACTTCTAGAACACATTGCCACAGGATATTGCAGAGGCCAAAAGTGTACTTGGCTTCAAACAAGGTTTCGATCCACTTGGGGTGGATAGCTCCAGTGGAGGTGTTAAACGCAACAGCCCAAGCGAGAACCGCCATATACTTCCAGTGATGCTGGAGAGTGGGAGAAGGAACACGTTACATGTGCCTTGTTTCTTATGTTCCTCCTAAGCAATCAGAGCTGGCCACTTGGGATGGCCAAGTGTGGCTATTTTGATGTGTGTTGTGGGACTATTTTGGACTGAGCAGGCTGTACCTTGGATAGATGCTGTGACTCAGGCAGCCTGGGATATGCTGGTAATGCCATGAATAGATGCTCCATATGGCTCAGGTTGACAGGGACATTGTGTGCCCAGCCTGGTATCTGGTTGTCTCAGGGACTGCAAGCAGCAAATATGCACCACTGCCTGCTCCACAGAGGTGTTGCAGCGGTGAGAGCTTTCAGAAGTGTGTTTCCAGCAGACAGTCCGGAGTGGGAGGTAGCACCTTGTGCTGGGGGTATAATGAGAGCTGACAAGGACATGCTGCGGCAATGAGACCGGCCTGGGCAAACATGCCTGTCTCGGGAGTTAATCTTTTCTCTGGTGAAGCCTTGAGCTCCCCAGGCCACTGGCTGGCTTTTCAGCTGTGGGTATAGCGGAAGGTGGGCTGCTGCAGGCAGGTTTCCCAAGGGCAGGCAGGTTTGGGAGCTGAAGGTTTTCTATCAGCTTGCAGGTATCTCTTTGATACAGAGGATTTCTGTGGCACAGCTACTGGCATCCCAAGCAGCCATCCTTTCACAAGGGAGGATCATGCCCTGAGCATCTCATTCATTCTCTGTCCTCTGTGTCCTTACGCTGCCTCTGAACACGGGAGAGGGATGGAAAGGAGTAGCACAAGGCAGACAGATGGCAACAGAGTGAAGGAGGCTGCAGGCAGAGCGGAAAGCTGCTCTCCGTGCTCACCTTCAGGCACCAGAAGAGAAAGACCAGAAGAGTACTGGGCATGGGAATGAGAAGATCTTCGTATCAGTGCACGGACAGATCTGTGGGTGAATGAGAATTGCCTGGTAGGAGAGGAAAAGGTGAGAGAAGAGGCACCGTGGCCATGGCTGTGCTGCGGGGCAGAGAAGTCAAGCAGTCCATATGCTGCAGGGTACCGGGGCTCCGCACCTGCATCCAGCAGGGCACATGGGCCCTCACCCGGCCCTTCATGCCAAGATGCTCTTGGATTCCCTTCCAACAAGTCTGACTGATCATAGGAAAACATGTATTCTACATGGAAGAGCAGAGGGGAGAGTCTGAGTAGCTGTGTGGTACTTAGTTGCCAGCTGGGGTTTAAACCACAACATCCCCACAGGGAAGCACAGAAAGGGCATCAGAGAACTACCAGCACTCAGGTGATGTAGCCAGTGTCCCCATTGCTAACATCCAGGTTGAGTTAAGGTGTGGATGAGGACTCACCGAGTCAAAGATCTCGGGTTAGAGCCCCCTCAAACACTGGGCAGAGCTGGTCCCCACGGGTGGGAGCTGAGCCCAGGTCTGGTGGGTCAGATGGGAGTTCTCTGGAATCCCAGCAAAGATCTTGCAGGCTTTGCAGCACCTAAATAAACAGCTGTTTTGTGAGCAGCAGAACTCATGAAGCTTGGTTGCCTGGGGCACTCTCTCTTGTGTGGATTCTCTGATGTCTAATAATCGGGTTGGGCTCACATTAGAGCCTTTTCTTCCAGCTGGGAGTTCTAATTTGGATTTCTCTCCTCTCTCCTGATGCTTTTCACAAGCTTGTGCAAACCTAACTCCTTTCAAGTCTTTACCTATCTGGTTAAATTTGGCTGAAACTGGCCAGTGGATCCTAGATGTAGCAGGGAGGAGTGATAATATGATCCCACACACCAGCTTCCCTCAGCAGTCTACAGACAGGCAATGATTATCAATGCAAGATAATTTGCATCCCAAGCATGAGGAAAATGAGAAAGGCTCAGTGTGAGTTTTGGCAGGAGAAAGCAATCAAGAAAAAGCCCAGGATCCCTTGTGGGCTCTCGCAGGCTGTGCTGATGGTCACGGCATACCTGCTGGGCCAGCTAGTTTGCAGTGACCGAGGTATGTGGCCTTTGGCACTAACAGCTTCCACAGGAGCTGAATCCCAGGGAGAGAGGTGCACAGTCCCGACAGCAGCAGAGCTGAGACACACTCACATGAGTGCTTTGCACGCTGCAGCAGGTTCTTGTGCCAACATGTATGGGGTCCTGCACTGTGGTGCCCAGCCCCTGGATCCCTCACATCCTGCAATGTGAGCAGCTCCCACCGAGCCTCCTTACCACGGAGCACTTCCCATCTCCAAGGGCTGTTTCTTTTCACATTGAGCAGGTACCCCATTCCCATTAGAGCCACCAGTAGGATATGCTGTTTTCTCCCTGTCTGCTGGTTGTCCTAGCTGCTGTGCTTGGCCAACGAGATAACCACCACCAGCCAACACCTCCCTGCTTATCCATGCAATGGAAGCTTCTGGACCACAGGCAGGATTTACCCCCTTGCTGCTGATAACTGGGGAGGGCAGGAAGCAATCAGTGAGAAGGGAAAAGCACCTTTGGGGGGGAAAGCAGAGGAAGGGGATTAGGAATAATGCATGAGAGTGCTTCCGCCTGCCCTTGACACAAGCAAGTCAATCTCCCTGTCACACTCTTCTCTGTGACAGGAGCCAGCAGCAAGGCAGTGGGGATTGCACTCACCCCCAGACCCCTACTGAGGGCTCCAAGTTCTGGAGCTGAATGATTAACTCTTGCTCTAGAATGATGTTGCAATGCCAAGGCAGATAAAGATCACTGACCCTTATAACTCTATGGGGAATTCAAGCCTGTTCAAGTTCTCCTGTGCCTAACAGACGAGCTCCAGAAGGCTTACAACAATGACAGAGAAACCTCAGCTATGTGACATATCTGAGGCAGGCTTATGTGTTGGCAGCAGTACAAAATCAGGCTCCCCCTGGGTTTGTCAGATCATTGGACAGAAATGCACTCCACGGGTGGAAAGCTAACAAGAGAAAGTCTTTGGCTTCACATACATGAAGCCTGGCTCATGGACAGAGGATGGCTCTGATCAGAGGTTCTGATACCTAGTGCCTGCTTGCTCCAGTGGAGGAGCAAGCAAGGGCAGCAGGTAGAGAAGCTGGAGGAGGCCACGGTAAGATGCCATAGAGGAAGATGCATTTAGGGCAAGTCTGGATCTGAGCACCCAACTTGTGAACAGCTGGCACAGTGACAAAGGAGGCAAAAGCATTCAGCTGTACGGGGAAAGCATGAGTTGGACATCAGAGTAACTGAACACTTCCCAGTGCCCTTCCCATGGGGAAGACCATCCTATTCTCTCCTCTCCTACTCAACTAACTCACATCTGGCACATCTGCCGTCACCTCTACAGTGACAGTGTCCCACCATGCTCCTGCTATCATCCCTGAACAATGGTTCCAGCAGTACCCCTCATATGTCCACTGGCTGTGGCAGACTAGACTCATGGAAAGCATTTTTTACCAATGCCTGTAGCAGCACAGCCTGACAAGACAAAAAGGGTGTCCCAGCACCATGCCAGGTCCAGGTTGCCCTACACAAGTTAATGACCCACAGGCTTCTCCCAAACTCCTTCAAGAGAGTCTCTATTCCTCCAACACATCTCAGATGCTGCCAGCCCAAGTTCCCCAGGGTTAAAGCTGCCTAGCTGGCAGATAAGAGAAGCATCTTAATGGTTCTCATAGGACTGTATCCGTTCTGCTCAGAGCCATGTATGTGATTCCCCTGCCATACTGAGCAGCCCAAGCAAGAGTCACTGCCCCACTCACCACCACAACACTCGTTAATCCCATGGAAATTCATGGGATTAATGGAAATTAATCCCATGATCAGCTTCTCTGCAACTGAGAAGCCCTTAGTACAGCCCACCCCATTACCACGCAGGCACTTTACCACCAGGAATGGAGCTGAACCAAGAAGTCATTTCACTGCAGGGTCCAGGCAGTGCCCATGGACCACTCGCTGTGTGCCAGCAGCAGCGTTTGGCAGGTCACTCGGAGCAAGGGCAGACCTCAGCTATAAAAGGCACGCGCTCCGTGTTTTACATGATCAGCCACCTTGCTCCAGGCTGTCCAGTAATCTGGAAACAATTTCCAAAGGTCTGTCCAAGCCATTTGGAGATGGGAAAGTGGAGATGGGGAAGGAACAGCCCAACTGCGCCCTGATGGAATCTGCAAGTCCAGCAAAAAGCTGTACCCACACTAACACAGCCCCCAAGCAGGCTGGGGCAAAACACAGTTCTGCAACACCTGCCCTAAGAAAGCCATCCACAGGCACTGGGAAACCTTGAGACATTGAGGAAAGAAAGGTCGGAACTTCAGGGGCTCTTTTCATTAGTTTTCTGGCTTTCTGAAGTACCTCCAGGATGTGTTTCTTCTGTTTTGATGCAAAACCAAGCAGAGACTGCACAACCGAATGCAGAAGGAGCATCTCCAAGAAAATGCTAGCTGCTAGCCTGGATTCAGCGCCCCATTCAAAGAAACACTGATGAGGTGATGGAAACAGCTCAGTGCCATGGCTTGGGAAGGAATGGCAGAGAGGAGGATAAATATCAGCCCAGCAGCCCAGCCCCCATGCAGGGTATATATGAGTTATTTCAGTGCTGGGAATCAAAACATATCACAGACATGGCCCAACACCTGTACAAGGAGTGTACTTTTTAATCTGTGACTTCCTAACATTAGAAACCCAGGGAAAGTTTCCTGATTGATCCTATTTGGCAGGCAACTGTAAGGATACTGCCCTAGCTACAGCTGAACCCCTTCTGCCCAACTACTGCCTAAGCTAGGAGAAGACAGAGCCACAACTCCTGTTCACTTTCCCAAAGCCTTGTACCCACCATCTTACATGATTTACTTCCTTTGCCCTCTGTCTATTCCCCAGTGACCATTGAAATTCAGACCTACTATTAAACTTCCCTATCATTGATAACTCAATTAACCAAGTGCATCTCCATACGCCTCCCCAGCTCTTAGCACAACAAAGACATTGATGTGTTCGGGGATGGTTTTGATCAGCACCTGTCCTGGGGAGAAAATGTTTCCTGTAGTGAAGAAAAAAAGGGAGAAAAAGGGGAGGGAGGAGCAAGAGAGGAAGAAAGAGGAAGAAAGACACATTGGGAAGTGTGCTGATGAAAGAGCAATAAGGGAAGAGTTGTCCTTATTTTCCCATGAAAATGACTATTTTTCTCTCATCTTCTGGTCTCAGAACTTTGGGCTAAACCCCCGCCACAGCTAGCAAGGGGAATGCTGCTCTTGGTGCACTCAGCTCACTTTGTTTTGTGTTTTGGGTTTTTACTGCTTTTAAATGCTCCTCTTGAAGGGAATCAAAAGGTGGGGCTGGGGCCACACCTGCTCCCTGGCAGGCTGCAGCTCTCTTCTGCCATATTCATGACAAACAGAGCAGCCAGCACATCACAGGAGACCTGAAAGAGGACCCTCCAGAGGTCCTTCACCACAGCCATGCCCCAGCAGCACATCCCAAGTGGCTGGAGTAGATACCCTGCACTGATCCCCTCAAATCCCCCATCTCCACCACCTCCCCACGCACACACTTTGAACCTCAATGCTATGTTTGTTCCTCCATTTCAAAACAACAGATTTGGGCATGTCTTTGACAGAGGATCACAATTTGGATGTTAAATTTAGAAGCGTGCTTGGGCTCTGATTGGAGATAGAATGTTTACTCTCTCTGCAGCAAGTTTGCATCTACAGGGTTGAGAGTGAAGCCCCTCAAGGCTCTCTGATCCTTGTCTAGCGATTAGGAGAGGAGGCTGAATCACCACATAATGATGCTCTGGTATTTCCCTCAGTCAGGAGCATGCCTTACTTTCCCCACTCCATCCCACCAATGGCCTTTCTCCAACACATCTGACAGCCCTGAACTGAAGGGTATGTCCCTTGCCATGAGTCCCATGGATCACACACTCTTTACTCTCAGCACAAGGACATGGGGTAGCGCAGCTCAGAAAAGCAGGCAAAATATTTCTCTTAATCTTAATTAATACATGAATAGTCCATCACAGATGCAGTTAATTTCACCCAGTTTAGCATGGAGATCCTTGAACTCCATTGCAAGGACTCTTGAGTTTGGCAACGCTTCCCCTCCTTGGCAGCCATCTTCATCTGGGATTCTAAGGGCTAGTAAATTGATTTTATGCTGATTTCATGTTATACACAGCTTGACGAGAGTCATAGAAACCCACCTTGTCTCTACTGGTTCGTTACTGTCACTTTCTGGGGTGGTTCCAACGGGGCTTCCCCTGGAGCTAAGCCAAGGCAGTAGTTGAGCAGATTTCCCCCGTGTTCAGAGCTCCTTGCCAAATTTTCCTGTTGAGCTTCACTGCAGCCTTTGGAAATGTCTCAGTCCCACTTCTGGATGATTTTGCATTGTGAATGTAATGTGAATGATCCCAGAAGTAGGAGACAGAGAAGAGGCAGCAGAGTTATCTCCTGGGAGATCTATTACTTTTACTTTTACATTAAAAACATGCTGGAGAAAGAGAAACAAGACATCCAGTGCGTCGTAGTTTCCCACTGCAACCTACTGAAGAAGAAACTCCAGGCTACAAGCAGTAGCTGATGGTTTCTAGTCCTGAGGTGAGAAGTTGGGAGCTCTCCTCAGGACACTCAACTATCATCAGGCCAACTCTTGAAGGACACTAGTGCCAACAACCATTCTTTTATCAAAGGATAAAATAAGAAAGAACAAACATGGGCTTGTGTGGAACTGCTCAAACAGCAGTAGGATTTCACAGCAATATTGATATAGAAATTGACCAAGCAGATGCACATGCAGTAATAAAGGTGATTAAATAGCATCTCAAAGCACAGGCAGTCTATGTCAGGGGGCACAACGGGCTCTCCTGGCTAGTGTTAGGGCTTTGGGCATGGGTCCCACCACAGAGAGAAGCTATTAGACTGTAAAAGCTGACAGTGATGCCTTCTAGAAAACTCTTCCTATGTTTTGACTGTGCCTTTCAAAGTTTCAGACCATTTCCAGAGGAAATGAAGCCTCTGCCCCATGTGCATACTTACCCTCCATCCCTCATAATAACTGCTAAAGCCATTGATTGCTTTCAGCCCAGCTTGTAATTGAGAGCAAAGCTCTCAGAAATATGAAGTCATGACAGGTTTTGCAAAGTAATTAGCTGGACAGAGGAGTAAAACTCTGCTAATGCCCCCACAGAGTTAAAACCAGCAATGTAAGTAAAGGTTTTCTTAGATGTCAGGAAATCTATCAGCAAGAGTGAGGTTAAGGACATTCCAGGAGAGATTCAGAAGAAAGTTTGCATCTTGTTAAATGCCAGAAAACCTACTCTTTGCTCAAGGTTATCCTCCCATATTGTATTGCTTGTGCCCGAGAAGGTATGTACTCTAGCTTCAGCTTTTCTTGTGGTTGTGAAGTTCATAACGTCTCTGCCTTGTGGGTTTTCTGATGTCTTATAAGAGATGAGTTCACGTTGCCATTTCAGTACAATTCAATTAAAAAGTCAATTAGCCCAGATACAAAGCGATCGGCTTCATTAATTCTGCTGTTATGGAGCAGCACTGGGTTTTGTTGCTGTTTTATTCTTCTGTCTTATTCTGCTCTAAATTGTATGTGACTTTTCCTGCTCCACAGTCTAGTAGACACACGCGCACGCAACATGCATACATCTTCTTTCCAGGTTCAGCAGTTGAAAATGTTGGAAGGGAGCAGCTTTAGGCAAGTCCCTACATGCTGCAAAGCTCCTAAGCACTGTTAAGTAACAAGCAGAGCTTTTAAGAACATGGTTTTCAACTTCTCAGAAGGAACCACATGCCTTTCTGGATCACCTAGCCCTGTCCTCCAAGATTTTCTTTCATTTGCTGTGCATTTGAGACTATGTTGTATTTCCTAGAAGTGAAATTATGTCATAGAAAAGAACAAGCCTGAATTTTGTCAAGTCCAAAGTGAGTTGACTTCTCTGTAAATTCTACTGGTTTCACTTCACCTTCTAACCATTTGTTTCAAAAGTAACGACCACAACAGAGAGATCACAGGGTGGTTGGTATCTATGTACCAAGAGAAAAAGGATTTGCAAGAAAAATGAAATGTATTTATTGCTAATTAGATATCTCAGTGAGAGAACATGACACATATTGTTAGACAGACTCCAATAATTTGTTCCTAACATTCAACTTGACTTATAAATTGAACTAGTTCTGGCTTTTAAAGAGATGAGTCTTGAAAAAGTGTCTGGAAAAACAAGTCTTCCCTGTTTCAATTCGGAATGTGCCAAGTGACTGGCAGGTACTTGATATGTAATTTAAATTCAAAAGAGGAAGAAACAGTTCTAGATAAAAATCTCCTGGGATATCTAGGGGAAATATATGCACCTATATTTAGCTTATCCCTGGTTTCAAACCCTAAATGCACACACAGCAGTGCACAATTGGCTTTTAAAAAGAACAGGCCTTGATCCTTTAACAAGCATTGCAGAGCTCACTAATGAAGTTACATCCTTGTTAATCACATACTTGCTCTCCAGTTCCTTCTTTGATACATCTTGTTTGGAGAGATAAATCATGGAGCTGCAGATGTTCTGGAGTCATCAGACAAGGAAGCTGATGGCAGGTGGTCATGGATGGCAGATCCTCTGCAGGAATCCTGACCCTGAGGCTTTGCCATGAGAAGGGAGGAACCAAAGAGATTAGTCAATGGCTGTGGGTGACATGGTCAAAGTGTCTTCCTACAAATGTACTCTTTAAGCATAGAGAAGGCAGCCAGGGTCAGACCTGTGAATTAGGACTTTACAGTAACTGGGATATAACTTGACTAAGACCTGAGCTAAAGCTGTCAAAAAGTCCACATTGTAGAGCTGACCATTCAGAAGGAATTTGTACAACTTAGGAGGGCACCTCTGCTGGGGAAAGACAACAGATTGCTGTAGCAGGGGGAGAGGAAAGGGAAAACAAGCCATGGGGAGAGACATCAGATCAGTTTCTATACTGACTCTTGAAAATACTTTACAAGAAGTTGCGTGGAGAGAGACATTAAGATGGAGAAGGGAGGATGGAGAAAAAAAAGCAGACATGAGGTTTGGATTGGGGGTGGAGATTTCAAATATGCTCTTTGGGGAAAAAGCAGAGTGAAAGGAGGGAGAAAACATTCATCAGCCTGATCAGAGTATTTTGCATGGTTCTTCACATTTTGCTCTCTACAAGGGTAAAAACTGAAGGAGAAAAAGTGAATGGATCTGAGCAAGCATGGAGATGTGAAGGGACAGATCTCTCACTGGGACAGAGGGAAGAAGAGCTGAGCCAACAACAGCAACATCAAAGGCTGAGGTAGAGAGAGCAGGGAGGTGATTGATGCTCAGCTCATGGGGACTTTTTTGTTAACACACTGGCCTTAATAAAAATTACCAATGCTCTTCCTTTGACATCTGCAGGACCCAAGGAGGCACCACACCATGGAAGTCACTACCAGGAGGTACTTCCTGAGTTTTGCTGTTTTCCTGATGCACTGTGTGATCCACAAGGCAAGCTGTGAGAAAGGCAACACTTCCCCTCTGCACTTCACCCACTTCTTCTACAATGCCACCATCTATGAGAATTCAGCCCCTAAGACCTATGTGGAGAGCTATGTCAAAATGGGTATTTACAAGACAGACCCTGAATGGGACATCAGATACAGAATAGCCTCTGGAGATAGCTCTGGTCTCTTTAAAACAGAGGAGCACGTGATTGGGGATTTCTGCTTCTTGAGAATAAGAACCAGGAGCAGCAACACAGCACTTTTAAACCGGGAGGTCAAAGACAGTTATATGTTAATAATCAAGGCCACAGAGAGCACCTTTGCTTATGAAGCCTGGGCCAAAGTCTTGATCCACATTCTGGACAGAAATGACTTGAAACCTCTCTTTTCACCCCCCTCCTACAAAGTGTCCATTAAAGAAGACACTCCTCTGAAAACGGTGGTCAGCACACTCAGTGCCACTGATGCTGATGCTGGCCAGAACGCTGAGTTCTACTATGCCCTCAACACCAAGTCTGACCTATTCACCATCCACCCCACCACAGGAGCAGTTATGACCACAGGTAGGCTGAACAGCACCCATCGAGGCAGGCATCACCTGCAGGTTTTGGCTGTGGACAGAATGAGTAAGATCACAGAGGGGAATGGCTTTGGGAACTTGGCTAGTCTCATGATCCAAGTGGAACCATCTGCCAGGAAACCCCCCTCTATCTCCACAGTGAAGGTGATACCACCTGACTCAGCTGAAGACTTTGTCTATGCAACCCTTTCTGTAGAAAGTGGTGACTCAGAAGCAGGGATAGATTCAGTTGATTTTGTGGATGGAGATCCGGGAAGACATTTCAAAGCCATCAAATCCTACTTTGGAAGCACTGAATTCATGATTGTGTCAACCAAAGAGATCAACTGGCTGCTTTACCCATTTGGTTTCAACCTCAGTCTGCAAGCCAAGGACAAGAGCAAGCCACCATTGTTCTCTTCTATCAGAGTTATCCATATACCTCCCTCCAAGTATATCTCTGCCAGGTTTGAGAAAGAAGTGTACCGGGTCCAGCTCAGTGAATTTTCCCCAGCTGGAAGCCAAGTTGTTATGGTAAAGATTACACCAGTCTTCCCAAATCTTAAATATATTTTAAGACCTACTCCTGACAGCACAAGCTTTAAAATTAATCCTCACACTGGACTGATAACTACAGTCAGGGCAATGGACTTCCATGAGCAATCTCATTTTAAACTTGAAGTTACAACCGTTAATAGTCACGCATCCACATCTGTTCTCATTGACATCGCTGACTGCAACAATCATGCTCCAAGTTTTAGTCAGTCTTCATACCGTGGGGCCTTTGATGAAAATGTTCCTCCTGGTACCAGTGTATTAACAGTAAGGGCTACAGATGAAGATGAAGGAAATAACGGCTTTGTCACCTACACCATAGCCAATCAGAAATCAGTTCCCTTTGTCATTGACCCCTATTCTGGCATCATTTCCACCTCCAAGTCAATGGACTATGAGCTGATGCAGAGATGGTATCATCTGCGAGTATGGGCATCAGATTGGGGCTCACCCTTCCGCCATGAAACAGAGGTGTATGTATCCCTCATGCTGAGCAATGTCAATGACAATGCTCCAGTGTTTGAGAAGGCAAGCTGCAGTGGCACCATCCCACGGGACTTTCCCATTGGGAACCCAGTGGCCACGGTCTCTGCAATTGACAGTGACGAGCTGCAGCATATCAAATACGAAATCAAGTCTGGCAATGAGTTACAGCATTTTGAACTGAATCCCGTCTCTGGAGTAATATCCCTTAGAATATCTCTGCGAGATCTTCCTTCTGAACAACCACTTTTCTACTCTTTGAAAATCACTGCAACAGATGGAGAGAACTACGCTTTGCCAACATCTGTAAATATCACTGTGGTCAACCAAGGTCTCCCTGTCAAAATGCAGTGTGAGGAAACAGGAGTCTTGAAACAGCTGACAGAAACTATCATTCACTCTATTGAGTCTCAGTCTCAAGGCCATGGGCAGGATGATGAAACATCTCTGAACTTGCACCTTATAAACCATAACGCTCCAAAGTTTGATGATGGCTTTCCACGATCTATTGATATCATAGAGACTGTTCCTATCAACTCAACCATTGCTGACCTTTCAGCTACTGATCCTGATACTGGTTTTAATGGTAAACTGGTCTATGTAATCTCAGATGGAAATGATGACAGCTGCTTTACCATTGACGTGGAACTGGGTCTCCTTCAAATCCTTTCTCCTCTAGATCATGAACGAACCAGCTTCTACATTCTTAACATTACTGTGTACGACCTTGGCACACCACAAAAATCATCTTGGAAACTTTTGGCTGTGAATGTGTTGGATACCAATGATAACACTCCTAAATTCCCACAAGGTGCCTACTGGGTGGCAATACCAGAGCATGTAACAACAGGGACAACAATAGCTCAACTGAAAGCAGAAGATGCTGATACAGATGACAATGGGAGAGTAAAATATTCTCTCCTAACCCCCACTGACAAGTTTGCCATTAACAGTGTCACTGGGGAAGTCACAGTTACAGGTGCCCTGGACAGAGAATTGTGGCCTTGCTATGTGCTGAAAATAGAAGCTAGGGACCAACCCAAGACAGGCTACCAGCTATTCTCTGTTACGGATCTCACTGTGACTCTGGAGGACATAAATGACAACACCCCGCAATGCCTCCCAGCCCTCAACAGTGTGAAGGTCCCAGAGGACCTGCCTGTGGGAACCATTCTCCTGTTTCTGGAGGCTTTTGACCCAGATGCTGGTTCTGGGGGTGAGGTGAGGTACAGCCTCATTAATGATGAGGAGATGATGTTTCATGTAGATAAGCTGACCGGGGCACTCCGGTTGGAGAAGGAACTGGACTATGAGAAGAAGGACTCTTACAATCTAACCGTGCAGGTCAGTGACGGTGGAAAGCCCTTCTCTCGCTCTTCTCTCTGCCATCTGGAAGTGAATATCATTGATGTCAACGAGAACTTGCACCCACCACGCTTTGCCTCCTTTGTCTTCAAAGGCTGGGTTCAGGAGAACAGCCCGGAGGGCACATCGGTGATGATGGTCACAGCAAAAGATATCGATAAGGGGAAAGATGGAGAAGTTCAGTATCTCCTCCGAGAGGGCACTGGCCTGTCTGTCTTCCGCATTGAAAAGGACACAGGTAATGGCAACTTAATAATGTACCTCAAAGGCTTAAACTACATGATGTGTTTGGCTTTTTGACCCAACAGGACAAAGTTCCATGCATTCAAATCTTTCTTGCTTGTGCAGAGATGCACAATGTGCATCCCTGTATCTGGGGAGAAGCAAGCAGAGTTTGTCTCCCTAAAATAATGGAAAATCAGTGTCTATCTTCCCACAAAATACCCTTTTGCTTATGTACCAAATGACCCTCAACACAAGCAAGCACCTTCTCTTCCACACAATCTCACAGCCATAAAAGGTTAGTGCCAGAGCTTATATCTGCAACAAAGACCAGGAAACAGACTGGTCTGGCATTAAGGACAAAGTGGTCTGAATTCCTTAAATCCCTCACAAACACTTTCTGTCTTTTTTCTAGGCACCATCCGGACCATAGGACCACTCGACCGAGAAGGAACGTCTCACTACTGGCTGACAGTGCTGGCTCTTGACCTGGGAACAATTCCTCTGAGTTCTGTGACTGAAATCTATATTGAAGTCACCGATACCAATGACAACGCACCTCAGATGTCTAGACCTGTCTTCTATGCATCTGTAATGGAGAATTCCCCACCAAACACATCTGTCCTTCAGCTTGATGCCTTAGATCCAGACTCTAGCTCAGAAGGAAAACTGACTTTTCACATCCTAACTGGAAATCCTCAAGGACTCTTCACCATTAACCTCATTACAGGTAAGACTGACCCAACTCAGCATGTGTTTTTGAGGTTTCTAAGTGCCCAGAGGGTGTTACATATTCAATATGAACAGCCCACACAGCTGCCTTTGTCACACCTTCCTTCAACAGCAAAAGTCCCAGTATCCAAATACACTGTCTGGGGAGGCTGAGGATTGAAACCCTCAACCCTAGGGATGCTATTTGCATCCAGATGGCTTTTAGAATGACATAAACGTGCTCCTTTCAAAGCCCTAAGCAGAACCAAGCAGTCACTTTTAATCTTACCCTTTATAAACAACTGCCCTATTGCAGAGCCTGAGCCAGGAAACACCCTTCTGGAGGTGACGATCTGTTCCAGAGACAGACCAAGCCAGGATTAATAAAAATGAATCCCACTGCATTTAAAGGCTCCACCCGTTCTCCAGCACTACTAATGTTGTGAAGTATAGTAAGCCTCTTGTGCCATCTTCCTAGACTGTATCTTTCATCTGAGGATTAATTAGCAGATCTTTCAGAGCCATCAAAAACCGGCTGATGTTTTGTGTAAACAGCTTCCTCAAACTATCCTAGCAGAGCTGACATTGGGCCAGTCTGGCAAGGAAAGCTATGCCAAGCCCTTCACGCCATCAGCTCCTTGGAGAAGGAAGGGAGGGCACAAAGCCTGAGTATGGGAGAGGATTAATTGCATGACTTTGATCTCCTGTGGATGATAAAAGCAGTTCACCTACTGCAGCAGGATAGAAGCTTGCTCTCAGATGAGAAAGGAGGTGGATGTATTGAAAAAGGCTAGTGCATTCTCAATTGTGTGTTACTTGTGGTGTAGTGACTCTGGCAGTCTTCTACAGCTGGCTAGGAGGGGGATGCTTGGAAAGACATTATTACACTGAAACACTGGCATCCTTTTCATTTCAAGAGATTCATAGGGTGTCTCTACATGGCACCATATAGATAAATCTGGAGATGTCATCTGTGAGCACTGCTACCCCCAGCTGTAGTGATCTACACTGTCAGAAACATTTTAGCCAGGTCAGGGCATTGCTTTGCATACAACATTCCCACATAGTCCAAACAATTACGCACAACTCAGCCCCATGGACAGCTTGCACAAATGTAAGGTCCCATGCAGAGGTGCCTTCAGAGGCCCTATTTTAGAACACCACTGCCTTGTCAATGGAATGTGGAGCAGTAACAGCTATGAGGACACCAGCTAGCTGCCATCATCTGCTGAGCTCCATCTTGCACCCATGCACCCTGCAGGAAATTCAGCTCTCTCTGTGCTGCAGGCAGCAGGCAAACCTTTCACCCCAGTGTAAGTGCAGCCCTATAAAGCCACACTCTGAGGCTGTCCTGTTTTACTGTAAAATAAATAACACTGGCAAAATCTGAACGTTTGCTAATGAGACACCTCACCTCTAAGCCAACCCTTTCATTCCCATTTTAGACAAAAACCAGATCTCTCTTGAGTTATCTCCAACTCATCTCTCTTTACAGGCAAGCAATTTGCATGTGAAGAGTGATGAGTTTGTCAGTCCCATGAGCTGATCTTATCTCTTGGGCTGTTGCTGGAGGTCTCTTTAAACCCTCCACTTGGAGGTTGTTTAAGGACCTGCTTCCAAGCCTGATGAGGAGTCAGTTATCCATTGTTTTACTTGCATGTCACTCAAAAGAACGAATAATTACCTGCAAACATTGGCGTAAACTAAGCAGTTTATACCCTCATGCTCACTGTATCTAAAGAGAAGTCATCTGGTACTACTGCCAGAAAGAATATCACAGCTTATCTGGATTTCAGGGCTGTAGGCAGCTTATTGGAAACCCAGTGATATTTTCATTCTGCAAACAAGGGCGTTCTAGCTGCCTCAGTAAACAGAATAAAAATATAACCTTTGGTGTCAGTCTGGTAGTGCAGCATTGGAAGAAGAACTGCAGGTCTTTCAGTTCACAGCCATTCACAGCAGTGCAGTCTTGTACTCAAAACAGGGTTATCTCAGTGCAGTGTAAGTCAAATGACTTACATTTGAACAGGAGGAGAAAAAAATGCAAGTATTTGAGCACTGCAGTGCTACTAAATCACTGATTTTTAAATGGATTTTTAGCTGGGATATGACCTTTGTTTTTCAAACGCAATAAATGAGTCTCTTCTTTCACTACCTAGATGAAGTGATCACAAAAAGACCCAGAAACATTTCAGTTCTTAAAATGCCAGAGGTCTATAAGATCCAGATTGCCAATACTCCTCCTGTGGTCAACCCCGAATCCTATGACAGCAAAAAGATTGTGAGTAGGCAGAGCTGCTTGTCTGTGATGAAGCTGAATCTCTGTTCCATTATTCAGTGATAAAACTTGAGGTTTCAAGAGGAAACAGCAAAGCAGAGGCTGCTGCTTTTGGTCATACAATGTGAGCAAAGGACAGGATATTCTGCATATATCAGAAGTTCCTTTAGCACCCAGATCTGAAGGGAGGATCCTAAAGGCAGAAAAGACTGTGATCAAGACCTCTCCTCTTCTTCTATTCCACATCATGAGCCAAGGACAAATAAGTCACACTGGCACTGAAATAAGCCTGAGCACAGGAGGGCCAGAGGTCCACCCAAGTCTTTCCTAGGCAAGGCACTCCTGGCAGAGCGAGAGGAGGAGGAAGCTTGTTCTCATTCTGTGTGCTACTAGGAATTAAGGTCCTGATTTAGGGTTACAACAGGCACGTCTACACCCAGAATAACCCCACAGAACAGCCCTGGATAATTATTCAGGGCGCAGTGCCACACTATTACAAGTAACCTATTTCTGGTCCTGGAGCCAGCTTGTTCTGTGTTTGAGCCAGTATCTCACAACACAGGGATGGATTGGTCAGTGGAGACATAACCAGCAAGGCCCCTGATTTCTCCTCCTGAGACCTTACAGGGAGACATGAATGGCTGTGGTAACTGTCCTTCAGCAGGGCTTGACTCCTCTGGCATCCCTGTACTACCACAGAAGGGCTCCAAGCTCTTCCAGCTCTCAGTTCCTTAAAGAGGGTGGAGAAAAAGAGGGAAAATAAATGAAAGGATAATAAGAAGAGGGAATAAAACTGTGCAGTGAGATGAAAGCCTTCTGCCATCGGCAATGGAATCTCTCCAGCTCTGCCTGGCAGCTGGTGCAGAGCAGTGTTTGTGGGAGACAGAGAGATAGGTAGATACATGGAGAGATGGGCAGATAGCAGAGTTTAGGGTATTCTTTTGCTTGAAAGGTTTTCAGCTTGTTTTGCACCGGGTTTGCGGTCCCTGATGTGAAGGGGGATTCCAATGGAGACAGGATGGATAGGAATTATGATGCTGTGGCAGGAAGAGCCAGGATGAAGCCATTCATCCTACTGAAAGGCTGCTTGGAGAATCCTTTTACCTTGGACTGTTCATCTCCAGCTCTTATCTAGTGCTTGTTCTTCTGGTGCTTCTCTGCTGTGTCAGTGTCCTTGGGCTTCCCCAGGATGCCTGTGGTTCCCTGCATTTCTCTGCATGGAAGGACATCCAGGCACAGCCTGCTCTTTAAGTCTGAGTGGTGGTTCCACTGTCAACACACCCCAGGCTCTAGCTGATCATGAAGCAGTGCAAAGCAGGGTCAGAGCAAGAGGGAAGGCAGTAAGAGAAGAAAAGAGAAGGTGAAATGGAAGCAGCAGTGAGACAACGTCTTCCCTTCTCAGGCTCTTGTGAAAGCCCCAGTGCCTGCAAACCTGATTCTGGCTCTTTTAACTATCTTAGATTTTCCTCCCTGCAGCGAGGGCAGGGGGCCAGCAACCTCCACCCCAGCCCTGCTCTTGCCAGCAGAAGTTATTATTATTTTTCTGTTCCCTGACAACAATGCACTGTTAATTTTGCTGCTCCTGTTCCAACACGACCAGCTTTCCTCTCTCCCCTTTCCAGGCAGCAAGCGGGAGGATTGCAGACAATCCTTTCCCATTGCTATGTGTAGATAGGCTGCCAGAGCAGAGTTTGTGCCAGTCTGTAGGCAAGCAACAGAAGGTTTCTGGACCTTCAGGTGAATGCAGAGCTTGGCCAAGTACAATTAGGACCTTTGATGGTTTTGTTCAGTCTCTATAGGATTCAGCAGAAACCTTCAAGGGCATATATAAGAACACAAATAAAGGACACCCACTTGATCGCAAGTCCCATGGGATGGGTTGGCTGTGTCTTCCAGAGGGGCAGGGGCTGTACTGATAACTCACACACATGTACATGCACACACAAAACACTCTAGTTAAAAACTAAATGTGCTCTTCCCAGGTCCTTGTAAGGGGCACCAGAAAGAGCCAAGGAACTGTTTCCCTAGGCCATGAAAGTTGACAGCAGTTGTCCTTTAATAACAGTTTCCCCATTCTAGCCCTCTGGCTTCACAGGGTGTATATCCAAGCAGCAACAAATAGAAATGTGCATTAATTCCAGCTGGCTTCTCTCGAGCACCACGTCCGATCCCCGTCTCCCCATCTCAGGGTGCTCTGCTGCCGTGTGAACACTGCTGGCAGTTTGTGGATCTTGGCAGCCGTGCAGCACCACGGCTCCATGTGGGAATTACAGTGATTAACCGTTAACCACAAGAGCTTTCTGGTCTCAAGACAGAGCTGGAACTGGGAGCCATGACTGGGCACAGGGGAAGGGGCAGAGGGAGTTTGCCAGGGGTCAGGAGGAGAAGCCAACCTTTGACTTGTGACTGAACAGATATGAAGCTAAACCCAGAAATGCCATCTGGTAAGGCTCTCAACTAGGATATGGGATCTATGATAGGGAGCAGAGTCAGCTCATACTCCCCAGGAGATCTGAGCATCTTCAGTGATACAGACATTGAAGACAGTCATTAAGGTCCATTCACCTCCCTTCACCACAGCCATTCTTCTCCAGCTCTAGAAAGCTCAGCTACAATCCTGTGTTCTTTCATTTTTTATCATTAGGTCATGAAAGAATTTCAAGGTGTGGCCAGGCAAATCCAAATAATCGCTTTAGAGTGGTTTAAGTTACTTTCCATCAGCTGGCACACAGAAACCAAGTGCAAACAAGGTGTTCGTCTGTCGCAACTGAATTTTGCAATCCAATAAGACCAGAAATATCCCCAGTGTACACAGGTATTGGGTGGCTCTGTTGGGAATATCTAGCTATGTGTCCTATGGGCTTGGTAGGCCAAAATTATGACCCCCCAGAAGGTCACTGGAATTTCAGGCTTTGCTCCCCTGTCCTACCCAAATTATCAGCAATGTGGGCAGGAGCATCAGAGATCTCAGCAAACCACTGCTGCAATTCCTTCTTTGAGAGCATTTCCATGAATATCAAGATATTTGATGCTATGGGAGTCCTACAGCCTCCCATGAGCCCAGGAGAGGCATAAAAGCTCCTCAGCCACTGTGCTCTCAGTCCACGGCCAAGTGCTCTTCACCTGCTGAGATGTCAGAAGGAAGATAAGGGAGAAGAAAAAACCCTATGACATACATGCAAACAGAGTCTTTCAAATTATCTTGTCATGAAACATTAAAGAGTGTTGATTTATTATTGTAAAGGCATCAAATAAGTGTTTAGTGCAGCAGGCAGTGCCAAATATGAATAATCCCAGAGAACAAGTGGAAATGGTTAACAATAGTCTTGTTCCAAGCAGCTGCTCCTTGTTCCCTCCTTCAGCTGCCCAATGTTTCCTGCAGCCATTTGAAGCTTTCCCCTGCCTATCATGCTCAGACAGCAATACACCAAAGTATAGTACGACTGAAGCAATACAATTAATTAAAACTTCATGGCTTTGGACCAGAGTTGAGATGGGTTCATGCAACTCTGATTTACAAGTCTCAGGATGCATGAGTGCACGTGCTCACAGCACTGCTAATGCACACTGCCCCCATGCAAAGCTTTTCCCAGAGCTGCATGAGCCTGTGTCACTGCTGGTGATGGTCATTAAAATTTACCCTGCCTCTTGTTTTTTGTGAGGAAGCAGGACTTCCCTTTGTGAGGAATAAACACCATGAAAACAGCAACCATTGGGAGCAGGAGTGACGGAGAGCAGGCAGAAACACTCACAGGTGTCAGATTTGATGACTGTCAGAAAATCATGCATTATATGTAAGAATTCCATCATTTGTAAAGCAGTTGTGAAAATGGTCCAGAGCAGCTTTTCCCCAAAGGGGAAGAGTCAAGGCACTTGATAAGGACTATTATCAAACCAGACATGGAAACACAAGCATCAGCTCCATCCTTTCCACACTTCCATTTACCCAGCTCTAGGCATTGACAGACCAAAAAGAGGCAATTACAGTGATTTTGCCTAAACTCTAGCTTATTATAGCCACAGTTCCTCCCTCCTGCTTCCAGCCTATTCCCTATTGTTAAAGTGATGTGTATTTTTCAGAAATCCCTCACGATCTTGCAGCTGTTTGAGGATTCATCCTGTCTCTCTGCAAGGCTTAGATAATATACCAACATTATTACTGACTGTGTGCCTTATTTTTAGCATGAATGCATTTGTTCTAGCAGTAGAACAGAGGGTATTTCCCTAGACAGAAAACAAGCTTTTGTCAAAACACTGTAAACTACAAAGAGCAAGGTTCAGGGCAGGGAAAATAGGAGTCGAGACTTGTTAAGAGGCCAAAGTTGCGCCGGTGCCTGCAGAATGCTTCTTACTCAGAGGCATAAGAAAAGGTTTGTTTTCACACTCCTGCAGCCTTTCTCACCAAACGCCTTGACAAGCCTCAACTGATGCAGGCACCTTGTAGGTGTCCTCTGTCCTCCGTGGTGCCTGTAATCAAAGGAGGGCCTCCACATAGGCATTCATGCTTGAAGTGGACAACCTGCCCTCTGGGGGTATCTGTCTTTCTCCTCTGATCGCAAAGTGAACCTGGAACAGGACAGGCGGGCAGGCTGATGTGGGGCATGCAGGGATTTGATCAGCCCTGGCTTTCCTCGGACGCTGACTCTTGGAGCTCAAAGGGTTTCTTTGTTGGCAGGTTTGATTTCTACAACTTCACGGCAGCTGGATCGAGAATACAAGGCTGAACATATCCTAGAGGTGGGTAATGATGATTGTAATTAGCTTTATTTACCTACAAGTGTATTAAGTCCTCAAAGAGCTCTCCTTGCAAGTTGGAGCACAGAGAAAGAATCTCATCCCATCAGCTCCCAACTGCTGGGAAACTTAATTAAATGGAGTGTGTTGCCCTAAGAGACAGCTGCAGCAGTACTGCGGGGTTTATTATTTCCTTACTGAAGACTGGAGCGAAAGGTCTGTTCTGGAAGCTGTGGGAATGCAGGAAGAGAATTGGAATTGTCCTCTAGCAGGACAGATAATAAGTTAATGGGGAAAGTGCAAGCCAGAGAAATCCATCCTCATTTATCTCATTGCATCGTTGTGTAGCTTTGTGTTACCAACCTCTATCTTTTGCTGCTTCAAGCTATGCACGTTTACATTAGAAGGATCTTGAGGTGCTTCATCCTATCAGGGTGATTGAGGATAATACATTTCTCTGAGCAATGCAACAGGCACAGTGAAGTAAGGATGGGTAATAACTTGCCAAGACATTGCTGTACACGTGTTCAGTTATGTGATCCCTGGTGACCAATCTGACCCACTGCCCAGAGCAACTGCAAGCAGGACCCCTGCATTCACATCTCCCTGTGTATGCACAAGTCTTGCTGCCAGCCACAGCCATCAGACTTTACCCTATAGAGAAGGGCAATGGCTCTGAAAATGTTGAGGTACAAAAGCAGATCCACGCAAACTGCCTTGATTTAGTCATTGCCCATCAGGGTGAAGGCTACTGATGTCCTAGGTAATGACAAAGAGCTCTGTCACCTAATTTATTTCCTTGCTGGCAGGTTGCTGTATCTGACAATGGAGAGCCAGCCCTGAAGTCCACCAGCAGAGTCGTGATACAAGTCCTGGATGCCAATGACAGCCCTCCCAGTTTCCCTCACAAGCTCTTCATGGTGCAGCTCCCCGAGAGGGATGCCTCAGAGACACCACTGCCAGTGTACAGGCTGATTGCTTCAGACCGTGACCAGGGCCAGAACAGCCAGATCACCTACACCATTGAGGAGGAGGAGGAAGGGATATTCACCATCAACCCCACAACCGGCATGGTATTCTCCAGGAAAGCTTTTCCTGCCTCCGAATACAACATACTCACGGTGAGAGGAGAGGGAAACACAGGAGGTCACTGGGAAGAGATGGGTGGAGAAGGAAAGGAGAAAGGCTGGAGAAACAGAGGATATAAAAGGAAAGAGATAGAGAGAATGCAGCAGTGGGAGGAGAGCATAAAGAGACTTGGGTTACAGGGAGAGAAACTAGGAGGGTGTTATGGGAAATACAGAAGGTAAGAAGCTATTAAGAACAGAAGATAAGCTTAAAAGTAACTGTCCAGCCTACTCAGAGAGGAACACAATAATCCATGATCCTGTACGGACGTTGGCATAGACCTGAACTGTCTTTGGGTTTCAGTGCTGCCTCCATTTGGCAGTCTCATCAGGCCATGGGGCTTGGAAACAGGTTTAAAGCCCTCCCACACTCTGTGGATCCTTGTAACAAGACTTGTCATCCAGGTCTCTGCTGTCGATTGAGCTTGGCAGCTCTGCTTGATGGTCAAGAGGAATTTGGGTTGCATGGGTCTACCTTGGAATCAGCTAGATCACGGGCCACTGGGTCAAGATGTGTTTTGTGGGATTTTGGCCACGCTCAGACCTGAAACTCCTGGTGCGTGGGAGAAGCAGCTTCCTATGGGTTAAATCCTGATTGCATGTGCATTTCCCTGCAGGTCAAGGCAACAGACGGTGGCAGCCCACCGCTATCCTCCCATGTGCGGCTTCACATCAGCTGGATTGCCCGGCCCGGCCCTTCCTCGGAGCCACTAGCTTTCGATGAACCCCACTTTAACTTTGCTGTGATGGAAACAGATCCTGTAAACCATATGGTGGGAGTGATCAGCATTGAAATGGGCCCCAGCCAAGTGTGGTTTAATATCACAGGTGAGACACAGAAATGAAATCAGGGCAGCGGTGTCTGGCAGGCTTTGCCCAGCTCCCTTTGGCTTTCAGCACTCACATGCCTGAGCTAATGAAGCTGTTTGCTTTAGGTGCAGGTGAGCTACAGGGAAAGATTTCTCACAGACACCAAACTCTTCAACAGCCATAGATAAAGCTGCTCATGCCAAAGGCAATTATCTAACACACTCTTTAAATGACACTGTCAGACTTGCCAGTGTTTGAGGCGCTCTTCAATGTCACGTGAAAGGCAGGGCATGCCAGTCCCAGCTCCTCCTGTTAATCAAGTGACACTATTGCTTGTGATAAAACAGCCTGTGAGGAGCCAGGTATCTAGCTATTGCAGACATGCCCCATCCCACAGTCTGACCAGGGAGCCAAAAGGGAAGGATTCCTCAACAAAGTGGTCTGACCTAAGTGGTGGTGCTCTCCCTTCCACTTCAGAGCATCCCAAGGGATGTCTTAGACATGAAACATGAAGCAACTCTAGGGCCTCCTCTAATACACACGGTGCAGGGGTAGAGGGGATGTGGGCTGTCACCCCAGAGGACTCTTTAGGCAGTACATGTGCAGAACTGGTCCTGCGAACGAGGGCCAATTGTGCTCATGTAATTTGGTGTTTTGAAGTGGTGCCCCAATCTGCCTTGCACTGCCTTACCCTGCCACTGCCTGCAGGGCTTGCCCTGTCAGACAAAGCTGTAATTGGGTGAGTGAACAGTTTTTCCTGTTGCTGTGCTGGGGAAGGATAATGGTGTATAAATACAATTAAGCAACAAGAGATCCAGTGCTACAAGCAGCAGACAACATCAATGCAAGGCTTATCTGGCATTAGTAGTGTCTGCTTGGGTTTGCAGAATTAACGGTATAGTCCTTTTGAACGTTGTCCCATCGTTTCCTTGCTGAATGCTTGCCTGTGCACTCAGACTCATCTTTGCCAATTCCTAGTGCACCAAGTGCTACTCATGGATGTCTTTGTTACTGTAATGGTGGAAGAGAACAGGATTACATTTTCCCTGACAGGGAAACAAAGCATCACCAAGAAGATGGTGCAGAGATCCAGGAGCCTTCACATCTCTTTCAAAAGCGCACCTTTCCCAGAGCACAAAGTCTTTGTCACTGGGGCTGATGGTGCATCATCAGCATCTTAATCTCTTTCCTTTTGGCACTATGCAAAGGGATCATCTCTCTTTTTTTCTCAGAGAAGGGCATCCATCGGTCTCTCTTTTCCTGTCTCTGCTTCTTTCTATCTCCTTCCAAGCAGGAAAGTGGTGGTCCAGATGGCTGGAAACTACTGCAATATGCAATTTAACAACCATCCATGATTTTCCCAGCTGGTAAGAGAATAAACAGAATCCAGAACATCCAGTAGCTGGGAAGGGAGAAGTTGAGACCTGAGATAAATTCAGAAAACTGCTTCTATATCTCCATATCTCAGAACACATTTCACATGCAATAGAGAGCTAACAGGCCATGAGCAAGCAAGGCACGAGAGAAAGGAGCTTCCGTGCCAGGGCTGAACAGCAGTAGTGTGAGGGACAGCCTTCTGCTGCTGAGCTGCTCAGGCCTGTGGTTCCTTGCACTATGCAGCCATCTGGGTTGGAGGCAATAGGCTCTGCTCACCCTGGAAGCACCTTCTGCCTCCCCAACTGTTCCAGTATTGGGCTTCTTCAGGTAACTCCCCGGCACCCAACTGTGCCAATGAAGACCATTGCTGATATGCCCACAGTGTGACCTTGAATTAGAAGCCAGCAAGAGCGTTGTTCAGCACTGTAGGTCCCTGATCCATGTGATGCTGCATAGCTGGAGACCTTGTGCAAATAAATCAATGATCAAATATGCCTGTTGTAAATCTAGCCAGGACATCATATGCATATGTGCACCCTTGCCTCTTCTCCTCCTCATTGTCTCTAATTCACTCACCTTCCCTTTCGTACTCCGTTGTCACCATCTGTGACTACCTCTTTGTCCAGCTTCTCCATGTCCTCCCTGTCTCCTGTGTCCATCTAACACATTTCATATTGAGTTTCCAGATTTAGGAAAAACTTCTATGGCACTGTTCCCAACCTAGCTGTGGCCAAAGAGGTATAGCTAGAATGAATGCCTACACATCCCCATTCAAGATGTATTGCCTGGCATGCCACATATCCGTGTCTAGGCTTGAGCTCCTTGTGTGGTTTGTGTATGAAGTCCAAAAGGGAGATCCTCATCCTTCAGATCTCCAGGCAGCTCCTAGAATTGCTTCTACCTGTAGCTTGCTCCAGACAGAATTCTAACTGTAATTGCTTCCCCATTTCCTTTTCTCATCTCTCCCTTACTGCAGGTGGTGATGATGACATGGATTTTGACATTGAAAAGAGTACAGGAAGCATGGTCATTGCAAGAGCCCTTGATGCAAGGAAGAAGTCAAGCTATAACCTGACTGTAGAAGTCACTGATGGGTCCACTACCATCAAAACCCAGGTAAAGCTTTTTCTTTAGTAAAGACCACATTTAGAATATATGTCAAAGGGAATATTTCTTCTGACTCTGCTGAGCTCTGGATCAGACGCCAGGCACAAGAATCTCCTTACGCTATGAACTTACATTACACAGTGACTCAAATCTACAGTGACCCAAATCTTTCCTCAGTACCAAGCTAAGATTTTGGTTTTATGTTGCTGGAAACACAAATGATCTAAGGAAGCCTGTGCCTTTGTTGCTGATCACAGCCAGCAGACAAGGGCACATCCACACCACCAGCCAAGCTGGGGTAGCAGTTCACACTCCTAGACCTCAACTTGCTCTCACTAGCTCAGGCTGATCCATAGCATGGTTGGGATAATATGCTGAGATGTAAAGAAAATGCATATGCAGTCAGATCAGACTCGGGTCCGTGGTACCATGTCAAGTGTGCTCCTGAGACTTGCCCACATATCTAAAGCCAGCACAGACACATATGCAAGAGGCGAGATCAGGTCCTGCCCTGTGCTGCTCCAAGTGCATGGAACATTGATAAAATATCAGTACCAAGGTCCAGGGACCACATGGTGCAACTGAAGAGATGCTGTTGTGCCCTCCGAGTTGTCACATGAAAAGCAATCACTGGCGGAAGGAAGCACTTTGCTCTCAGGCATGTCTCTAAGCCCCAGCTGAAATGGCTGCTGAGATGTGCCCATCTTTACCTACCCTCAGGAGGGATATTCAGGGCTTGATCTTTCACCAACCGTTTTCTCCACACACAAGCAGCAGCCAAAACTCCAGCCCTCACTGCACAGGAAGACATAGAGTGTGAGTCACCCATCAGTGACGCTTATCATGGGAATTCACTGTGGAGGTTTGCAGGGGATGATGAGTGAGGAACGTTACCATTCCTGTGAAACCCAGTGCTAAGGGATGGCTATCTATCTCCACTATCTTCAAGTATTGTTCCAGATAAACAAACAAAGCCCCACCTTGGCCTGTGCACATTCCCTGCCACCTTGCATTTCATCCCTACATTTATTTTGGCACTCAAGTCTGCTAGCAGATGTCAGAAAACCTGCTTGTACAAAACGCCCATGGCAGGTTTGCCAAAGGAAGCAAATTATTACACTTGGTTGGGACTTCCTAAGATGCAGGAAACACATCACTAAGGGAGTCAGGACAGCCAGGGTAGGAGACCAAACAGAAGAAATTGGGCAACTTTGCAGGCAGGGTTCAGGCTGGTCATTCACAGGGGTTTGCTGTTAAACACAAAGGGGAAGATTTGGCTAAAAATTATAGACTACAAACTTTGCTTCTTCATACCTTCTCCATGTGCTGCTCTTAAGACAGGCCAGCCCTTGTTGCCTTTACCAAACACCCCCCCTTTGCTGGCTTTCTGGTGTGTAATTAATAAGGGCTGGTGTGGAGGCACCAGCCAGCAAAGCTGGCACCACCACTGAGCAACTGCTACTTTTCATGGCAGGCTCTGATGCCAAGTGCAGGCACGTTCAGTCTGAATGGCTTGTTGGACTGGAGAGATGAAAAAATGAGAGGAAGCAAACTGGAACTCACTAAGGGAAGGCACAGCAGGCATTCCTTGGGGAGAAGGACAAAAAGGTTCCCGGTCACCATGCACGGCAAGGCCCCAAGAGTTAGTTTTGTGATGGTCACAAAAGCACAGCTACACCCAAGAGGAATTGGTAGCTGAGATTTCACATGGCTGCATAAATCAGGTTGCTCCTATGTCTCTGCTGCTCTCATCCTGCTGTCTCCCCCATAGGCATTTATCCATGTGATTGACATCAACCAGCACCGTCCCCAGTTCCTGAAGAGCCATTACGAAGTAAGGATTCCTGAAGATACCCCCTCAGGGAGGGAAATCCTTCAAGTCAGTGCAACAGACAAGGACAAAGGCAAGGGGCTCATCTACACCATCCATGGCAGCGTGGACCCCAAAAGCACAAGACTTTTCCAGTTGGATCCAAGTAGCGGGGCCCTCACAACAGCAGAAGGCTTCAGCTCCCATGCCATGCCTCAGCACACCCTAACAGTGATGGTGAGTCCTAGGCACACCCTGCTGAGTCCATCAGCTTGGCCAGGATATATGGGTCACTGGAGAAATTAAAACTGGTTGTAGTCTTTGGGGGAGGATTTGTCTAGAGCAACAGGGAAGAGGAAAGCAGGGTGTTAACCTTTACTATAGAGCCATCCTGGATAAGTTTAGGTAACACCCTGCTTCCCTGTAACCGAGTGCTGAGCTTTTCACCTGCTACTTTCCTTGGAGAGACACTGAATTCTTATGCAGGAAAGTACAGTGAATAATTGTTAGTGTCTGGTTTCAAGTTGAGAGTTTGTGCTGAAACTTACAGGCTCATTCCCTTCCAAGGGAAAACACCACTCTCTGTAAGAGTCCTGGTGAGCTACCTGGAAGCCTGTTCAGGGAAGGCTACTACTCTGAGTGTGACCGTGTGACTCTGAGTCTGCTCTTCCTCTGTCTTTCAGGTACGAGACCAGGAGGTCCCCATCAAGAGGAACTTTGTTCGAGTTATCATCCATGTGGAGAACTGCAACCTCCACCCTCCACAGTTCAGCAGCATCCATTACGAAGCAGAAGTGCTGGACTCAGCAGTGGTGGGCACGGAGGTTATACAAGTCAGAGCCCTGGATCAGGACCAAGGAGCCAATGCTGAAATCCACTACTCCCTTCAGGCAGGTGAGAGCCATGCAACAAGACTGTTTAGGCTATGAACATGCCTTCATTTACGTGCTCTAGTGGGGGGCCAGGGAGTTGACCAGCTTTCTCTAGCTGTTGCAATGAACAGCAAATGGCTGCACAGTTCTTAAATGTGATTTCCTTCCTATCCTAGAGAAAATATAGAGCAAGCAGATAATTTTCATATTATGAAATATTACCAGCATCTTTCTTTAAGAACACAATTCCATGTTGAGTCACTATTCTAAGAGAAAAAGTGACAAGTTAGAACAACTTAAAATCCTCTCTTCTCATCCATGGGAACTGAGGGAGGGATCCCTATTCAGTTGTTAGACAAAAGCACTCCGATTCCCACAACAGTCATCATCATTTCCACCATTTCAACCAAGAAATACATTCTTGAGGTATGGTAAGCACCCTCTCGGCATTGGTTGATGGTGGTTTTGGGTCATACAAGCTCAGTGGGCAAGTATTTTATCATTCATTCTAAAGGTTAAGAAAATGTTTATGGCTGTGCCACACTGCCTGTTTAGCAAGCAAATACTTTGCAGGAGACAAGCCATCCTTTGCTCCATCCTTCTCACTGCAATTTAGATCAAGGACTGAGGAGTTTAATTGCTCCTGAAGTATTGGTAATTATAAACATGACAGGGCTTGAAAGAACTAGTACAGTCTGTGCTACCATGTTCTGCACACGAGGCAAAAGCTTCAATACATGCTCTGCCACCACTAAATATGCTCAAATTAGAAGGGTATTTATCTCTAATTTACATTTTGATTGAATTGAAAGTTATCTCATAGATCTCAATGAGTTCATTGTTCTTAGAATTAAAATTATTTAGAAATTAATGAAGATCGTTGTCTCCCAGTGAAAGTAGCAGATGTTAATTAGGTCTGAAGGCAGAGCATTTGTGGAAAAGAGGTAAAGACAAAGGGTGTCTACATTCTTCACTTTGTAATTTCTCTTCTTGCAGGTAATGGGGAAGGTTTCTTTAGCATCGACCCATATTCTGGAATTATTACAGTTGCCCAGAAACTGGACCCATCCAGGCAGGAGCGATTTACTCTTCTTGCAAAGGCAGAAGATCAGGGGTTCCCCCAGCTTAAAGATTCTGCTACAGTACATGTCCGCATTCGACCCTCTGATCGCACCCCTCCAAAATTTCCAGAGGCTGAATACATCACAGAGATCAGTGAATCCACTGCTGTTGGATCTCCTCTTATCCAGGTTTCAGCCACAAGCTTGTCACCAGTCAGCTATGAAATAAAAGATGGAAATGGAGATGGAGTGTTCTCCATGAACTATCAGTCTGGCCTCATTTCCACTCAGAAGAGCTTAGATTTTGAGCAGGTATCCTTTTACCAGTTAAAAGTCCGTGGCACCAACATGGCTGGGGCATTTATGGACACAGTGGTACTTATTTATGTCATAGATGAGAATGACAATGTGCCCATCTTCGTTAAACCTTCCTTCGTTGGCTGGATCATGGAGAATGCTCCATCACAAAGTATGGTTCTGGATGAAAGCAATGCTCCTCTCGTGACCCATGCAACAGATGCTGATCAAGACTCCAATGCTTTGCTGGTCTATGAGATCTTGGAACCGGAGGCACTGAAATACTTTACAGTAGATCCCAGCACAGGGACACTGACCAGTCGTGCGGACATAGACTATGAGCTTACCCCAGTTTTCCACTTCAGTGTGCATGCACATGACAGTGGAAGTCCCAGCTTATTTGCATCCAAGCCAGCCAAGGTCACAATCCATGTTAAAGATGTGAATGATTCACCTCCAGTCTTTCTCAAAGACACTTACGAGCTTTCTGTCTTGCTACCTGCCCACTCAGGGATGGAGCTTTTGTCAGTGCAGGCAACAGATGCAGATTCAGAGGTGACCTACAGCATCGTGGAAGGGAACCTTGATAATGCTTTCTACATTCACCCACTGACAGGTCTTATCTCCATTCTTAATGCTACTGGCCTGGGAAGCTACCGGGAACTCACAGTCAGAGCTGGTGATGGCTTATATAAAAGTATTGCTCTGGTTAAACTGAATTTAACTCAAGCACAAGGTACAGGCTTAAAATTTGATCAAGAAGTATATACAGCGACTGTGATGGAGAACTCTACCAATGAGAAGACTCTTACCATTCTTGGGGTCAAGGGATATCAGCTAAATGAACCACTTTTCTATTCACTTTTGAACGGAAAGGAAAGATTCAAAATGATCCAGGCATCTGGAGTACTCCAGACCAAGGGTGTCAAATTTGACCGTGAAACACAAGACATCCACGAGGTAGCTGTGGAAGTGAAAGACAACAGGAAACCACCAAGAGTGTCCCAAGCCACAGTCAAGGTGTATGTAGAGGATGTCAACGACAATCCACCGCAGTTTGAGAACGTGCCGTATTACACCTCGGTGCAGGACGGCACAGAGCCAGGTGATGTACTTTTTCAGGTGTCAGCAACAGACAAAGACATAGGGGATAACGGAGCCATTACCTACTCATTTGCAGAGGACTACAAATACTTTTGGATTGACCCTGACCTAGGAGACATCTCACTTAAGAAGCCTCTTGATTATCAAGCTTTAAATAAATACAACCTCCGAGTCATTGCTAAGGACAAAGGCGAGCCTCCCCTCCATGCTGAAGAGGAGGTTGTGATCAGCGTGAGGAACAAATCCAACCCTTTGTTCCAAAGCTTGTACTACCGAGTGAAGGTGCCCGAAAACATCCCCCTGTACACATCCATCCTCCACATGCAGGCTCGCAGCCCTGAGGGCTTGCGCCTCATCTACAACATTGTGGAAGAAGACTCCCTGAAACTGTTTAGCACTGACTTCAAGACTGGTGTGCTCACTGTCACAGGACAGCTGGACTATGAGCTAGAGACAAAACACACGTTCACAGTTAGAGCCACAGACACAGCACTAGGATCCTATTCAGAAGCCAGAGTAGAGGTGGAGGTAGAGGACATTAATGACAACCCTCCCATATTTTCTCAGGTCATCTACACAGCCTCCATCTCAGAGAGTTTGCCGGCACAAACTCCTGTTATCCAGCTCATTGCTTCTGACAAGGATTCAGGCAGAAACAAAGTGGTCTCCTATCAGATCTTGGATGATGGTTCAGATGCTACCAAATTCTTCAATATTGATGCCAGCACAGGACAAATAACAACAGCTCAACCACTTGATTATGAAAAAAATCAGCAGTTTCGCATGAAAGTAAGAGCTGCAGATCATGGGAATCCTCCACTTAGCAGCGATGCCCTGGTGATCGTAGATGTGACAGACATCAATGACAACCCCCCTGAGTTCAGTCAGCTTCAGTATGAAGCCAAGATAAGTGAAATGGCTACGTGTGGGCACATTGTGATAAAAGTCCAGGCTCTTGACCCTGACAGTGGAGACACCAACCGACTGGAGTATGTGATACTTTCAGGCAATGACAATAGGCATTTCACTATCAACAGCACTTCAGGAATAATATCCATGTTCAACCGCTGTAAAAAGGACTTGGAGTCATCTTACAACCTCAGAGTTTCTGCTTCAGATGGAGTTTTCAAGAGCACTGTGCCTGTGTATATCAACACCACTAATGCCAACAAATACAGCCCCTCTTTTCAGCAGAACGTGTACGAGGCAGAGCTGGCAGAAAATGCTGAGATAGGTACCAAAGTGATAGAGCTGCTGGCTATTGACCCAGATGGTGGCCCATATGGCACCATAGACTATACCATCATAAATAAACTTGCCCATGAGAAGTTCTCCATAGACAATAAAGGCTGTATTTCCACCCTTCAAAAACTGGACAGGGAAAATTCAACAGAGAGAGTCATTGCCATTAAAGTCATGGCTAAGGATGGAGGTGGGAAGGTGGCATTCTGCACTGTCAAAATAATCCTTACAGATGAGAATGACAACCCACCTCGCTTCAAAGCCTCTGAGTACACACTGTCCATCCAGTCTAATGTAAGTAAAGGCTCTCCTGTCATCCAGGTACTGGCTTATGATGCTGATGAAGGTGCAAATGCAGATGTCATTTACTCTGTTGACTCTGTAGAAGATGTGGCAGAAGACCTTGTGGAGATCAATGCTGCCACTGGGGTTGTTAAGGTCAAGGAGAGCCTTGTTGGTTTAGAAAACAGAGCCTTTAACTTCAAGGTGAAAGCTGAAGATGGCAGACCCCCTCACTGGAACTCCCTTGTCCCAGTGAATCTTCAGATTGTCCCCAGGGAGGTGACATTGCCAAGGTTTTCTGAGCCCCTTTATACATTCTCTGCATCTGAGGATCTTCCAGAGGGAGCAGAAATTGGGTCAGTCAAAGCTTTTGCAGAGGATCCCATCATATACAGCCTGGTGAAGGGAACCACTACAGAAAGCAATAAGGATGAGGTATTCACACTGGATGAGAGAACAGGGGCTTTGAAAGTCAAAAAGGCCATGGATCATGAGACCACCAAGTGGTACCAGATTGACGTTATGGCTCACTGCTCACATCAGGAGACAGAGCTGGTCTCTCTGGTCTCTGTGAACATCCAAGTGCAGGACGTCAATGACAATAAACCTGTTTTTGAGGCAGATCCCTACAAAGCCTTTGTCATGGAGAATATGCCATCAGGAACCACAGTGATTCAGGTGACAGCTATCGACCAGGACATGGGAAGTGATGGACAAGTGACCTACAGTCTGGAAGCAGAATCTGGCAACCTCCGAGGACTCTTCACCATTGATGGCGAGAGCGGGTGGATCACCACACTGAAAGAGTTGGACTGTGAAGATCAGGACATCTATCGCTTTTATGTGGTGGCCACTGACCATGGCAGGAAAGTCCAGCTCTCTTCCCAAACCCTGGTGGAGGTCACCGTTTCTGATGACAATGATAACGCTCCACAGTTCACCTCAGACTTCTATAAAGGATCTGTAATCGAGAACGCTGAGCCAGGGCAAGTGGTTGTCACACTGAGTACCATCGATGCAGACATCTCTGAGCACAACCGCCGGGTCACCTGCTACATAACTGGTGAGTTTTACCTGACTTTAAATATTCAGTGATGAATAATAGAATATCAGCTCAGAGCAAGGGTTTGATACCTTGTCTGACAGAATATAGGCACAGAAATAGCGTTACACTGACAGTCCTATCAGAAGCAGGAGATGAAGCCTGAGCTCTGTCATGAGTTCATGACAGTTAAATGAGTCTGGGGTATCTAAAACTCTACAGTAATTAACTGCAGTGGGTGGAATTATCATTATAATACGTATCTCACCACTGAATCGTCCTATTTAGTTGGAAATAAATAAATGAATATGTATAAGTAACTCCACAGTACTGTAAATTCATTTATTTACACTTTCTTAGCAGAGGAATAATTAAGATGGTGTAATTGCAATACCTATTGGAAAGACAGAAGCGGTGGTACATCAGAAAGGAAGGTTTTTCTCACATAGATACTGTGATCTGTATTTAAGTTCTTTGACCCAGCTTTTTCTCCTGCAAACGGTACAGTCAGTTCACACATCACACATGTGCAGCCTGCCTTTATTTCTTAATAACTATATATATGCACATAGGATGCTTATAACTTTCTGGTATTAAATGTCTTTCCTGTGAAGCCGCTTTGACACTGACTTAATAAACAAGTAGACCTCAGAAGGCTGAAGTTAACCACTCTGCGTACTCATGGATATTTGAAACAGCCATGTCAATCTTAGTGATGGGTTTGTCTAATGAGAAATACTAAAGGATGACTCTTGCATCCCTGAAACATCAGTTGTGCCAGCTAAAACTAGCCACTGCTGCAAAACAACAACAAAGGTACACTGGAATGTTTGTTGTGCATCTGCACAAGTAGAAGTTTGATTTTATGATACTTTTTGACCCCAAAGGGTCTTTCTCAGACCTGGAACAGATATTTCAAATTAAAATGTTCATCCAAACTCAAATGCTGACCCTTCAGGGTCAAAACATTTAGCCAGATCATGCTGCAGCCTGTTATCTATTACTGTAATCATCCAAAACAGAGCAAGAATGCTGGTACTTTCAATTGGTTTATGGCATGCCCAACTATTTGCAGGCCTTTGGGGGGAAATATTCTATGCATTTATGTAGTTGCATTTTTGCCATCTTACAAGTAGTAGTAACTTCCAACTACTTTAAACCTGAGAGAATGCACACTTACATTAGTGGTGAATACCATGTGCTCACTCTACTAGGTACTTACAAGCACAGGTCAAACTCTACCCATAAACATATAAATACAACTGCAGTATAGCACAGCAGCAAAAGAAAGGACATGGTGAGCACAGAGCCTAGCTCCCCATTGTTCATATACATTGATTTCAAATATACAGAGATTAAATCTGAGCATAGGCTGGAGTGTCCCAGCATCAGAAGAAGAGCTAGCAGAGGTCTCATTGTGCCTCCAGTTTCACCACCTCATCATCACAGTATAAATGAAAGCAGAAAGAGAGTGAATTTAATTTACCCTGATGCACAAGGCCTTTCAGAGCCTAACACAAACAAGCCCTGCAGCCAACTCCCTTCACTGCCTCCCATCACCTAACGTGCTCCCTCCTTCCGAGCAATGGCATGGGTTCAGCAGAGGACACCAGATCCTTGCCAGAAGAGAAGGATTCTCCAAAGCCAGCATCCACCCATTTAAAATCTGCTCTGTGTCCCATAAATGGGAGCAGCATGAATCTGGTGGACCAGAGAGCCTGCCTAGTCTGAATTTCCCTGTCTCTCATCATTTTGCTCTTATAGAATGAAAAAGTAGCCCCAGAAAATGTAGCTATATATTAAATACATCTGCAGGTTAAAAGGAAGTATAACTATACACAGTACTGTAACAGTAAGATTTGACCAATGTCTGCAGGGTATTTGAACTCTCAGATCCCTTTAGGAACATGCACTAAGAAAGACTGACACGCTTTAGGAAGGTGAGACAATGTGGTTTTGAAGCAATGAATATGCAGGTCTACAGAACATTACAGAGACATTTTTACCATATGGAGTTGTTTCCTTCTTCCAGTGTAATATACAGATAGTGAATAACAGAAACAGGCTGGGTATTTCTCAGCTGTGCAGGGAGGATGACCAAATGTTCCTCACCAGCCTGATACACCACCAGTGCCCATTCTGTGTCACCATTGCAAGCCCTCCACATCTCCTAAGGGACCAGCAGTGGACACATCTATATCCCCTTTCTTTACCACTTCTGACTTTCAGCACTGTAAACACCTCTTTTCCTTCCCTCCTGTCCCCTTTAGACGGAGATGTACTGGGGCAGTTCACAGTGAACCAAGTTGAGGGAGAATGGACAATTTCTTCCAAGAAGCCTCTGGATAGAGAAGATACAGAGAAATACCTCCTTAAGGTTATGGCCTCTGATGGGAAATTTCAGGCTACCACTGAAGTAGAAATTTTTGTTCTGGATATCAATGACAACAGCCCTGAGTGTGGCCAGGTAAGACATATGCCCTGGGACACTGGGGGCACAAGGGGAGCGTCTGGAAAGGGGAGAACACAGTAGCAAGGAAGAAAGAACAATGAGAGCATGTGAAGAGGGTTTGGCTTGTCATAATTCTTCTCACACGATCCTGTTGCTTTGATTATACTTAGCAATTTTAATTAAGCTGCACGTCAAGTGAGAACATTAAATCTAGCCTCCGAGCATGTTTGCCAGCAGTAAGTGAGCACCTAAGCATTATGAAGGATAATTTTTGGAGATAAACAATGCCAGGAAGCCTCCTGGGTAGGGGCATGTAAATTACTGAGTTTTATATCCTGCTAAGCTGAGAGATTCCCATCAGGGGTTTTGTTACTGTAGAGAGCTGATCGCTGGTATGGATGTTACCCATGGTGAGAAAGAACAGATGTGGTTACTTCCCAAAGGAGATTCAAAGGCTTGTGTGAAATGAGCTCACTGGTCCAGGTCCACACCCCAGCAGCCAGCAGTGAGGCACATTGTGTTCCCCTATGAACCACATGGTTCATCCTTCCCTGCAAAGCTTTTCCTAGTCTGTTCCCCTGTATATGGGATGAAGGTATTTTGGAGATGGCTCAGAAGCCACAATGACAGCTTTGTCCTTTCCAGATATTCTACACTGGGAGAGTCTCTGAAGATGCTCTGCCGGGTCTTTTCATTCTGAAGATAACAGCAACTGACCCCGATGTCGGCAGCAATGCCCAGATAGCATACAGCCTCCATGGCCCTGGTGCAGAGGAGTTCCGGCTGGGCCCACATACAGGTGAGAGCAGGGCAGAGAATGCTTTTATCCTCTCCCTCACCCACTCCCAAGAGTGGCTCAACACTTACCTCCTCTTGAGCAGACAAAAGGACTGTTCATTCCAGGTCTCCCAAGCAAGGATGGGATGGCAAACAGGCAGGTTTATTGCAATGTGGTATAGAGGAGGGGGAGCTCTGCATCTTCCTGCTGTCTTCCTTTACAAATACTGGCATTGTTAAAATGAAGGGCAAACACTATTTCTCACAGCCAGGTCTCAAGAAGGAGAGATCAGCAAGTATTTGGCTTGAGCCAAAGACAAAAGTTCTGAACTCTAAGAAACATTTTATCAGCTTTTGGACAGTATATTTGCCCAAAGAGACATGAAGATCATTCTAGGGATCACTTGCAGAAAGCTTAGTGCAGTGGGGTTTATAAAGGCATTTAGAAGTACAATTTATATAGGAGCACTTTTATCCAATGACGGCATCTCTTGCATGGAGCTCAGCCCAACTTGCTGGACTCCTCGTGCCAAGCCCTGCCAGGGCAGTGGCTGGCAGTGATCCGAGAACAGCCCCGAGCAACGTGGTGTGGACACATCACTGCTATTAGCTGGATTACAGATGATATTCACACCCTGTCTCTGTTGTCTCCCACGGTTCAGCTAGGGAGGCAGCGTGCTTGAACCTCTCTGAGCTCTCCTAGGCTGCAGCTGCAGGAGACAAGACCATCTCCTATTCTTTCCAACAGGGGAGCTGACCACATCTGCACCTCTCGACCGCGAACAGAAACCTATGTACCATCTTGTGGCCAAAGCGACTGATGGTGGAGGCCGTTCCTGCCAGGCAGATATAACACTGATTGTAGAGGACACGAATGACAATGCACCAAAATTCTTCCCTAGTCATTGTGCTGTGGCTGTTTTTGACAACACCACAACAAAGACACCCATCGCCGTGGTTGCTGCCAGAGACCTTGATGAAGGTGAGTCAGAATGGGATTTACTTTTTAGTAGAGTTCATCTTTCATCCTGAATAGAAACTCTGGAAACCTAGGGAAGGGCTACAGCAATGGGCATAGATGACTGAATCTTGGCAAAGATGTGTCTGGATCTCATTGCTGACATGTCCTTGAATAGGAGGCTGGCATCAGCATTTTTGTGACCCTGTAGGTAGTACAATATCTGTAGAAACATGAAAAGACAGACTGAGCATATGCTCAGTGACTGTAACTGATCCATATTGCAAACTGTCACACACAATTTGTCTGGAACCCAAACTAGATAGAAGCTTTAGCAAAGATGGAGGTTGAGAATGAGCATCATTAAGGAAAAAAGAGCTTTAAATCTGGATAGTGTAAATGATATGGATGGAGAGGTCCTTGTGAAGACAAAAGTATTTTCAGAATCATAGGTAAGGCTCCTAAAAAAGGAACTTTCAGTAAACCTCTCCAGCAGAGACTGAATTTACAGTGACAGAGAAGCAAGATCCTATTTATCTGCTTTGGAAGCAGATATGAAAGGAAATTATGTTTAAAATCAAGGAAATTAAAAAATGGGAAACACCATTAAATGCACACAGGTGATACTGGTGGATGATGATCAGGGTGGCTAGATGTCTGTACCTACAAATGGGCAGGGGCACACTCAGTATTCATACAGCCTCCTTTTTCCCTAGGAATTTAAGGTCATTAAGTGCACATAGTCCTAATGGATTAAAAATTAATAAATAAACCCATAAGCATTCCTGCCCATGAATTAGTGCAGCCTGTCCCTTATCCTTCCAGGTCTCAATGCTGAGGTGGTCTATTCTCTGTCTGACTCCGCCAATGGACACTTTTCAATTGAGGAAACCACAGGGGTGATCCGTCTGGAAAAGCCTCTGAAGGATTCGCAGCACTCAGCATTTGAGCTGACAGTCTGTGCTACCGACCGGGGCACCCCGGAGCCTCTCTCTGCTCTTGGCACTGTCACTGTCTCTGTTGTGGATCTAAATGAGTATCTGCCTGTTTTCCTGGCTCCTGAATACGTGGCCATGGTAAAAGAAGATGTTGCTGTGGGTACAGAGGTGCTCAATTTGTCAGCCTTGACAAGGGACAATGCAGAAAATACAGAGATCAAGTATGAAATTGTGAATGGCAATGATCATGGGAAATTCCAGCTTAACTCAAACACAGGTAAGAGTCTCATGCTAAGCAGGTCCAGGTTGACCCAACATCAAAGGCTGTCTTTGTATGTATCTAATCTGGTTCTTCTCCATTTGGCTTGCACGTCTGCTCCTCTCTGCCTCTGCCCACCACGAGGGTAGGGAATACAGTCTTCTATCCTAAATTTTGTCAGCTAACTCACTTAAGCAGTGATCCAAATCTTACTAAAATTAATGGGAAGAGTCCTGTTATATGTCCGTGACAGGTCTGTGGGAATGAGGAATACATGGAGAACTGGACGGGGAAATTTTTCCACTTCAAAATGTAGGAGAAGGTGATTTCATTTTAAAGCCCCTCCGTCTTGGTCCCAAGAGGAACCTGGAGACCAGGCTAGCAGGCAGCTTTATTAGGTAGTGATCAATGGATGTGGATAATCCCAATCTGTTAACCACGAGCAGGTGCTGAGCCAGGTTTACTAGCCAAATAGAGCACTACAGGCCAATGTTAACTCCCTGAAACAAGTCCTTGGCTGCATCATCAATGGCCCTCTGCCCTTGGCTGCAACATTCTCATCCACAGCACCCTCCTCAGCATCTCTTCCCCCCCACAGTTCTTGCTAATATTTCCACACCAATCTTCTCATTATTTTGCACATCCTACAAAACACAGAACAATATAATTCCCAGAGAATAGTTTTGTGACGGTTTCAAGTGCTGAACCCAGGAAAGCATCAAAATACATAGGCACATTCTGTCACCTCCTTCTTTCTTATCACTTCTGCTTTATGTCTTCGGTACCTGTTCCCCTCTTGTTTTTTGATATTAAAAACCTTCTTTCAAGGTTACATCTCTAGCCTCACAAATCACAGCATCTCATTCCACACCTTTTTCTCCTCTACAGCTCTGCATCCACATCACACAGCTTTTCATCCTACCTATGACACAGTTCAGTGATTGTCTACTACTGCCCTGGTCACAGCTTTCAATAGCACCGTTGGACTCTCGCCCTATTTTGTCCCAGATCTCTTCCAAGCAAGATTTTTGTAGACATCCCATAATTAAGGATTCTTTCACTTGATACCATAGTGAGGCAGGTTATGACAGAATCAGTTCAATTAGAGTTTGTGTTACGGGATGCCATGACTGTCAGTATTCTGACTTAACCAGAGGGGGTCAAAGTTATCCAGCACCTTCTCAGCTGGCAGTTTGACATTCATCTCAATATATCCCCAGTATTCCAAGAAACCTTATGTGCCATTCGTTCAAAGTATCATCTGTCCTTTTCTTTCCATCTGCCAACACAGGTGCTTTATACATAAATGGTAGCTTGGACTTTGAAGCAAGTCATGAGTATTACTTATCCATTGAGGGCACGAGGAAGGGCTCAGCTTCTCTCAGTGATGTGACCATGGTGGTGATCAACATAACGGACATAAATGACCATGCACCAGAGTTCATTCAAGACTCTTACTTTGCTGATATCCGGGAGGATGCTGCAGTTGGAGAAATCATCCTCACGGTATGACCATGAACCTTTACCTATTGTTTTACTTGGGCTATGCATCATTTACTCTTCTTTTGCACTTTACTTTTCTTTGTTGTAGCTGAGTTTGGTCTTGGAAAAAACCTAATAAATGACACTTGTGTAAGCCACCTTCCTTCTTCCTCTTCAATTGAGACAAGCTCAAACCAATATCCTTAAACAACAAGCAGGGTCCTGCTCCCATTCCTCTATGGCAAGGACTTATTTGCCCAAGGATCCTAGCTTTTTTTCTCCAAACAGGTGTCAGCTGATGACTTGGATGGAGCAATGAACAATCAGATCACATACTCAATTGTGGAAGGGAACCCCCTGGGACACTTTGCCATTCAACCCAAGAGTGGGCAAATCAGCATTGCCAAGCATCTGGACAGGGAGGAGGTGAGTTCAACAGAATGGGAACAGGAAGGCTTAAACAGATGTGGCCCGAAAGACTGAGGGAGCAAAACGTATTCTGTTACCTCCTGTTTTCTGAATGATCTATTCTTAATACCATAAGCAGAAGACAAGCCTGTCATTTGTTCATTTCCTAGACTCATAGATACTGCTGTAGGAAGGCTGTGCTTTAGGGAAGGCAATACAGCCTTCAATGGTCACAATTTTAGAGCTTTGGTCTGCTCCACTGGTACTTCAAGCTTATTGGGTGAGAGTCAGCCCCAAACTGGAAACTAGCATGGTTGGTTTCTGCCTCTCTGCATCAGAGCATTACAGAAAACAGATATGGGTAAGAGATGGAAAGGTCATCTGGACAATCTCTCATTCATAAAACAGTAGCAGCTCAAAACACTATTGACAGTTTACCCAGCTTGGTGTCATCCATCTTTGGCAAGTTGCTTCCCTTCTCTGTAAAACTATGGTGAGGCTGATTTTCTTTTCCAAAGTGCTTTGGGATTTATAGATGCAGAGCCTTAGCCAAGGGCAAAGCTATTGTTATGGTGCAATGTGTGGCCTCAAGCATTTCACAAGCTGCAGTAGAGTAAGTCAACATAAAAAAAACACTATTCCTCCATTTCTCCAAGTAATCATGCACAAATCCTCCAGATCCCCAGTTATTCCCTGACTGTTCGAGCCATGGATAACGGCCACCCTGCCCAGTTCAGCGATGTTGCTGTACGTGTCCACGTGTCTGATGTCAACGACAACCCTCCCCGGTTCTTCCAGCTCAACTACAGTGTGGTGGTGCAGGTAAACCAGGAGGTGGTTTGTTCTCCCAGTCCATCTCAGGGTAGTAAGGTACTCATGCACAGGCTGCAGAGGGATGAGACAGTGATAAGGCATGCTGTTGCATTATGCTTATTGCCACAAAGAACTGGGAGCACCTGCAGGGGCAGATATTCTGCCAGCAGATGCCATTTTTTCTTTCCAATAGTTTCAGGCACTTCCTGTCCTTTCAGTACAGATTATGCAGAGATTTTCACACTTTCCAAGCCTGACATGCAGACCCTTTCTCCCTTGCAATTGGCCATGTCTACACACAACACAAAGAGCAGGCCCAAGCACATGGTCAAAGATCATCATGTCTGCTAGATGCAGCCCAGTTGTCACTTTGACTCAAGATAACTATATGTACTCAAAAAGGAAGACAAAACATGCTTTCATCTGTATTTGTGCTGGCATGACTCAAGGGGAAAGAAAAGGCATCAGTTCAACTGTCAATGCTTAGCTGCCACATAGATAATGCTATGAAAGGCAGCTCCTTGCCACCACCAGATCTCTGCCATTGCTGGCAAGAGTCTCAAGTCTGTGTGTAACGAAGAGATGCGCATGGGGTGTAGGATTTGTTTCCATGTGGGTTCTTTTCTCTTTGCTTGCTGTCCTCCACTGACATCTTTCTCCATTTCAGGAGAATGCTCCGGTGGGTACCAGCGTCCTGGAGCTGATTATGAGTGACAGAGACTCCCCAGAAAATGGACCTCCATACTCATTCCGGATCACCCAGGGCAACGACGGGAAGGCTTTTGATGTCACCCAAAATGGTCTGCTGGTAACATCATCTGTCCTGAACAGAAGAATAAAGGAACAGTACCTACTACAAGTCCAGGTAGAGCCTGCCTTGCTGTCCTGCTGTCTGGATCCCCCAGCTAGATTAAATAGTAACAAAATTAGGATCACCCAGCTGGATGCAAACATTTCTGGCTTTGGAAAAATCCAATCCAGGCATATATTGTGTAGCTTGGAACCAGCCTCAGAGCTCCTTTCTCCACGCAGTTTACCCACGAGAGGCAGGGAGCAGCTTCTGCACTGGTAAAATCAGATAATGTGATAATGAGAAATACTTTGTCAGTTTTCTTAGACGCTTTTCCCAGCATCATTCTAGCAGCTTCCAGTTTAAAGTGAGACCTGGATCTGGTCCTACAAACTGTTTCCAATTATCCTTGTCATTTAAGAAGCTGTTTAAATTCCTCTTCAAAGAGGATTTCTACTGTTGCAGAGTGAATTAATTATTTTTCAGTGTTATCAGTAAGAATAGTAGCAAAACAAAAAGATAACAACGTGTAAAATACATACTTCTTCAGTAATAGTAGTTGCTCTGAGAGCTAGGTACTACTATGTTATAAATCTCAACCATCAACTGCCTAAGATTAGGGAGAAACTTTTTCTGTAATCTGAGTATTTACATTTTCTATTTTGAGGCTCCTTAACTCATGCTAGACAGACACTGTCACAGGTGGGAGATGGGCTTAAATAGTCCAAAAGGTGAACAAATGTATTGATGTGCGTAAGTGCTTTGTAGCTTTGTACACTCAGTTACGGATGGATCCCCAGAGATTGGCAATGTCTCTAAAGATGATTAATCCTCAGGAAATCAGAACTGCTCAGGCGTGCCTGAGCTAACAATGAGCAAAAATGGAAATTAGTGTGACCCCACCACTAACAGAAGGTCTCAATCAGTCTCCATGCTGGAAGAAATTTCCCTGGGGCCATCTCCAGGCAGAGGTCCAATAATGCTGCCAATATTTCCCATTCCTTCTCCATTCCCATCCCACTACCTGACAGCTTCCACCCACTGCTACCTGCAAGGCACTCTTCCTTCACAAGACCTTATCAGCCAGTCGAGTCAGGTGAGGTGACAGTAAGTCAGTGTGTGGCTATAACAGATCCTCCCTTTCTCCTTGACAGGTCTCTGACAGCGGTATCCCTCCCCTGTCCTCATCTGCGTTTATAAACATCCAAGTGACTGAGCAGAGTCAGTATGCCCCCTCAGCCCTTCCCCTGGAAATATTCATCACCACCAATGAGGAAGCTTTCCGAGGTGGTGTTCTGGGCAAGATCCATGCCACAGACCGAGACCCCCATGACACACTCATGTACACTTTGGTGGCAGAAATGCCCCAGAAGGGACTCTTCTCTGTTGTGGCTGCAGATGGGAAGATCGTTGCTGGGGACAAGCTTCCCCATGGCCACTATCTTCTGAACGTGACAGTCAGTGATGGTACATTCACAGCCACCACCAGCGTCAATGTCCACGTGTGGTGCTTCACGCAGGAGGCCTTGGACAAGGCGGTGGTGCTACACTTCCGACACCTCTCCCCTGAGGAGTTTGTGGGGGACCATTGGCGCAACTTGCAGAGATTTCTGGGAAACATCCTTGTCACCCGGCGCCAGAACATCCACATGGCCAGCTTACAGCCTGCAGCTACCTCTGATGGAGTGGACCTGCTCTTGGCTGTTGGAGAGCCACACGGCTCCTTGTATGAGCCTCGGGTCCTCGCTAACAAGATCACTGTGTCAGCTGGGGAGATGGACCAACTTGTTGGTCTCCGGATGAAGAAAGCAATTCATGTGCCATGCCATGGGTCAGATTGTGCCCACCGTGTCTGCAAGGAAACCATTCAGCTGGATCCAGGCATGATGTCTACTTACAGCACTGCCCGACTCAGTGTTCTCACACCACGGCACAGCTTGGAGCAAATCTGCTCTTGCAATGGTGAGCAATCCTTCCTGCTGCAGTCCTGCCCTCTAAACCTGGGCATATTGTGTTTTCTTTCAGCACACTATAGAGCACGTGGACTTTACAAGTTGCCCAATGACCAGTAACTCTGCCTGTAATTTCAAAGGCAAATCTAGACTCTTGGAGCTTGAAAGTTTCACATAGATTTTTGTTTTGTTTTAAATTAATCTCCTGTAGCATTTAATAGCAGCAGCATCTATCGCATTGGGAAAAGTTACTCTTACCTAGCAGGTAATGAACCTCAGTGACCTCTGGGCTCCTGTGTTGTAGGCTCAACAAAGCACAGACTGACAGATTCAAGAAAGCCAGATAAAGCATATTTGTTATACTCACTCTAGTATAGTTCAAGAAATAGATGGAGGGAGCAGGAGCAGAGGTTAGCATCACTTGGGCAGGAATGGTAAGGAATACCATAGAATAACATAAAGACCTATTAAGGATAAGGAAATTCAAGGGTGTTGTAAACCACACTGAGAGCACCTTGAAGGTGCTATAGGACAGAAATAGCCAGACTGTTTTTGCAGAATTGTTTTACAGTTGAGTACATAGATTAAATACAGGGAGCTCCAAACGGGAGCTGCAGGAGATGAGGTACAGCAGTACATGGGTTGCTGTGGATGGGGCTCCTCCTGGACAGTTATGGTGTCAAGCTAGGAAAAGAGCCCATAACGTCAAAGCATGACAAAGATGAGACCTTTCACTCATTCTCCCTACAGGAACAGCTGTGAGGTTTGGGGGCCACAGCTACATTTGGTACCAGCACTCACACATTGGTTCCTGGCACATGCATTTTCGCCTGAAGACCCATCAGCTACACGCTGTCGTGTTCTACGCTAACGGGACTGACCATGCCACCTTGGAGGTATGTACTGCAATGTGCAGTGTCAAAAAACCTTACTCTTTCAGGGAAGGGAATCACAGAAAGAAGATGCAATAATATGTACCCTTAGTAATTCATCTAGCTAAAATGTGAGATTTGGGAAGACCAAGTGAGAACCAAGCACAGTTTGGCAATTGCTGCAACTACAACTAGTGAATCTTTTTTACATCTGTAAATGCATGTGCTAGTCTCTGGTGTGAACGCAGTATACACCAATATCATAGATCTACATCACCATCTCATCTTTCCTTACAGGTTGCTTCTCCATCCTTCTCTCTTATCACACCTGTAAGGGCAAAGAATTTACCAGGTGGAATTTTTCGCAGACCAGTCTGCTTTCACTATAGCAAAAGGCAAACTTCCTTCCTAAACCTTAGGAGTGGAGTCATACCACCACTGAACACACAAAATGTCCACCAGCCCACAGTATGTTTCAATCCAACACAGAGGAGGCAGCCACATTGGGCTAGAGGCTTGGGGTAACAGGGTAGAGATGAGGAGGGCACGGGTGAATTCTGAGATCAGGAATATTATTACCATCCTTTAGCTGCATCAGAACATACGCCAATCAGATCAAATGGGCCTCGAATTAAAGGTCATTCACAATAATGGACAGAACAGAAAAAACAGGAGCCTTAGACGTAATTTCTCAACCCCCCATCCTTTTCAACTGCTTTCTTCAGGTGGTTTTACGGCTTAAGACACCTGCAGAACCAGGAACATTTCAGTCTGATTGCTCTCCTCCCTCTGGCAGCACACTGAGTCTATCCAGCGTGCAAAGATCATCTCCTTCTTCCACTTTGGCAACAAGAGAGAAGAAGCAGATGACTAAAGAATAGGGGTTTTGTATATTCCTCTTCAATTAAATTCAGACTAACTGGAGACCAAGGTCATAGGACATACTTACCAGCTTACAAAGATTTGTCCCTGTGATGAATCACATTGTGTTATACACACTGTAACCTACCTGGAATTGTTCATACTGGCCCTGAAATCTCTCATCCCTTCTCACAGGAAAATGAAATACTTTTCTTTCTGCTGTTATAAAAGACTCACACAGACAGGGAACTGCACAGCAGCTAAACCCAGAGCCCTGCTCACTGTACATATTGCAAGCTCCTGCGGCCACAGCCATCGCTTCTTAAGAGCAAGAGCAGAGAAATATCACCCCTATATCCTGTACCCTCCAAGTGTGACTTTAAGCTGTATTGTAAGGGGCTGATGAGAAAAACTTCTCAAGAAGGGTCTTTAGCTTTCTGTCTCATCTCTGGGAAGGAGTCACTAAGCAGTCCAGCAGAAGGAGCCCAGAACTCCAGATGGTGCTCAGAACGGTTGAGATGGCAGCAAGCTCTACCGAGCCAGATCTAACACACAGAGTTAAGGGAGAAAAGAGTCATTACTGGTGAAGTTCAGTGTGTCCATGGTCTGTATCCAGATGTCTCCACAAGCTTTTCAATAGGAAACATTCATAAAGTCTCACCATAAAGTTTCCTGTGAATTATTTCTTCCCCGACTTACTTTATTTACAATATATCAGGGTTCAGACCTTTTCTAGACCATCAGGCCTGAAAGATACTGAAGGAATCCCTTAAGAGTGTAAGCTTTATAGGTTGCAGTACTCCAGGCATGAGCCAAAGCCTTGAAAGAACCAGAACTGATGTTTTGTAGATTTGGTGAGGAGGAGGAGGATTTCTGCCAAGGGCATGCATACCATCACCCTTCCAACCACTAAGCTCTCCTGATGTGCAGAAATAAGATTGCAGCAAGAGGATGGCAAACCAGGAAAGCTGGGAAAGACTTGGCAGCCTGTCAGTTCTTGCTCCAGGGAATCGAGTTCTCAGCTGTCTCCCAGCCCCAAAAATTGATAAGCCCAATCTACAGACCCATCTGAAGTGAAAACGTGTTCCTCCAGATAAAGAGAAGTGACAAAGCTCTCCGGTGTGCTTGCCAATTGTGCAAAGAGATTTACACACATGTTGCCCTGGGGCCCTTCCATGGCATGTGCCAGCTGCACATAATTCTTCCTTCCTTCAACAGTTGCTCTCTTCTCCAACTGGGATTTATTTATATCATGGTCTTCTTCAAGAGCTAATTGTTGTCCTGCTCTGCTTTTGACTCCTCCAAAGCAGCCCCATCATATCATATGTAGGTTCCCCTAGAGTTCAGTGTAGCACATAACCACTCCTCTTCTAGCTTCTACTGAGCATCACTCCTCCCTGACTCTAATACCCCCATGGAGATCTTTTGCCTGGGATTAATTGCTTGATGTTACATAGCAAGCTCTGCAGGTTTTCCATTAATGTTTTGTTCCATATCTTTTCTCCTTTCTCCTTTCTCCATACACTCTTGGTTTCTATAAGAGAGAGCTTTTATCAACAAAGCAGTGGGGAGAAAAAAGTGAGAGATTTACCCCTGATTTCACCCTGAAACAAAGCCTTTCCTAACCTTTCCTTTCTCCTTCCTCCATATGAGTTTTAAAGATTAATCTTGGGCAGCATATAAGAATTTTTGATGCCCCAGTTTAATGCAGGAGGTAGTGGTGTGGTTCACTTTCAGCAGCTCAACATCTTGTCTCCCTCCTATCTACTGGAGATAAAGGATAAGATTGCAATGCCTATCAGCAGCTTTGGCTTGGCTTTCCAGCATGCTGGTCAGGAGCAGGGTACAACAGTAATTCCTTTCTCTGCCTCTCAATTCTTGCTTGCTTCCTCCAGAAATAGGTGCCAGTACTGCTCCTCAACGATGTCCTTTCAGCACCCCCATCTTGCCAAAGGGGCAACTGCTCCAGCACCTTCCCCACTACTAACAAGACAGTGAGAACAGAATAAAAACCATGTGGCCCAGAACAAGAGTCCATCTGTGACTGGTGATGAATAGTCTCAATACTGGGGCTCTGATTAGGCTCAGGAAGGGAGGAGAAGGGGCAAGCAGGACTATGATCACATGGCTCTGTGCCTTGTTGCCTGGAAAGATCAGTTTCCTTCCTTGCACACTGGCCAAAGGTCGCATAGAAGGACCGTGGATGAAATTGTGCCAGAGAGAGGAAGGTGTTTTGCAACATAAAGGAGGTTGTAGTCACTTAAACAGGCTTTAATTGACCCACGCATAGCTTAATTTGAATGAAGGGGGCTGATTTGGCCAGCTGGTTGTTCTTGGAGTCTGAAAGCTGGGATTCATCTTGACTCTCAATGCTTAGGCAGGAAGAGAGAGGAACACAGAAGTGTTGAAAGGCTCTATGAAGACAGGTGCCTGTATCACACCTAACTTTAGCTTCTGGGACGTGTTTTGCAGATGGTCAATGGAGTGCCTCAGCTTGGGTACAGCTGCCAGGGAAACTACACCGGGAACCTCTCCTCCTCACGTTTTGTGAGCGATGGCGAGTGGCACTCGGTGTTCCTGGAGGTGAAGAACACATCCGTCCGCCTGCTCGTTGATGGCCTTGGAAACGCCTCTCTCCAGCTGCCAGCAACCTGCAGTGTGTCCCGGGGCAGACGAGACCTGCTTTTTGGGGGCCTCCGGCACTCGCCCCAGTCTCAGAGAGTCATGTGGGGGTTCAGGGGTTGCCTGGACGTGATTGCAATCAATGGTAGAGAAGTGGTTCTCCTGCCCGGGAAAGGGCAATCACAGGAAGTCATGGAGGAGGTGGGGATAAAGCAGTGTTGCTCCCCCACCGGTGCCTGCAGCAGCAACCCATGCCTCAACAATGGGATGTGCTCCGAAACTCATGGAGGAGGTATGTGAACAATCCCCCACAGAGCAATGGGAGAGCAATAAGTAGCGAAGGGAGGGGAAGATGTAACCTATTCATTATAAGAAGAATAAGAGGTCCAAGGGGACCTCAAGTGATAGGTGACTCAGAGCAGCAGCAGTTGGGGGATACAGGATCATCATCCTGGCTCTCACCAATGGGACCATGGCCCAGAGGGCAGGAAGGTGTTTCTAAGGCATGTGCATGACCTAAGAGAGCACAGCTCTGCCAAAACTCAGATGCAAATAGAAATTCCACCCACCCTCTGCATCCTCTTTGCTTAAGGAGCCTTTAGCAAAGCTGGAATCAGGCAAGATGGGATCATGCAGCGATGGTATCGGGGCAGAAATAAGACAAGATCTTGGTCTATTCCCACTGCAGTCAGTGATTCCCCAGGGCTATGGGAAGGGATATGGGAAAACCGTAAGCTCAAATCCAAGAGTCTCAGGCTAATACCGGGTGCACATGCTCAACAGAGGTTTGATACCAGGCTCTGCCCAAGACAACCTCATCACTGCCCCATTCCTCCCATCAGGGGGGCTCCTTGCAGCCAGCTGCATCAGAGGGTCTATCAAGATGGATACTGTGTGGACCTTGGCCCTTCCTTGAGGCAGAGGGGTGTTTTCCAGGCTGCTGTGTGGGGCAGAAGCTCCTCCTGGAGCTCTGTGCTCTTTGGGTCCATTGCCAAATCCCACACCCTGCCTGGCGAGCAAGCGAGGACAGAGGAGGGAGCACACCTCCTCCTGCTCTGCCTGCAGCCTCTGGGAACAAGATTCCCAACCCTGTCGACTCAGCAGCTGCCCGGTTCAGGTGAACTTGTTTGACACGAGGTACATCTGTACTGAACAGTTAGCCTGGCTGGCATCACACCTCACCTTAGCCAGGAGACCCTCCACACTGAAAACCCCTCTGGCTGGGATGGAAGGGGCTAAAAGCCTATGAGGTGAAAACTTTTCTCTGCTCTAAGTCAAGACATCATCTGCGTGCTTTGTAGAGAGTGTACAATGGGAGCAGGGAGGAGGAAACCAGCCATTCACTAATAACCATCCAGTACTCTTTACATAGTTCCCTTCCAAGGTGATCAACTTCTGCAGATGGCCCAACTGCCCAGGAAAGAGCCCATGGGGCACAGCCCCAGGCAGAAACACGCAGGGCACTGCTGCAGGGAAGGGGATGCTCAAGGGACATTTAGTCTATGAGGCGCTTGCCTGCCTTGAGCACTGCAGGCTCACTCCTGTGGACCATGTGCACACAGCACAAGGTTATACGAAGCTCTGTGCAGGGATCTCAGGCGTGGGATTACCTGCACAAAGACACGTCCATGCAGGCGAGCCTGGGTGCACCACGTGGCTGTGTGAGAATGGATCCATGCGGGAAGGGTCAAAGCCAGACCAGCACCACATCAACCACAGTGCTCAGGACCACAGGGGCCAACACGTATGAACCCCTGCACACGGGAACATATGTTTGGGCACACGCAGCCCCATAGGCAATGTCCAGCACCTGCTGCATGAGCATCGGCACGTCCTTGTTGTACAGCCGCTAACACACATGTGGGAACAGGCCTATGTTCACCCTGTTCTCTAAAGCAGGGATGTTTAAGCTGTCGATGAATAGCACTTTTCAAGCACGCTGTAAGGTGGAAAATCTGGACTTCCCGTGTGGCACCACCAGCCAAGCAATTAGCAGGAGCTCAGCACAGCCAGGGACATTCCCATGCTTAGGGCTACGTTAAACAGCAGCCAAAGAGGCAAACAGCAGCAGCCCCCTCTGAGTCCCCAGCTATGCAGGGCTTCTCTCTGGCTGTGAGCAGACACCTCCTGTAGGCAAGAGGAACCTGACATGTTGAGGCAGGCACTTCATACCACGCGAACTCACAGGGCTAAATACTTCAGAGAACAATAAGGTACAGAGGATTGCATTTAGCAGAGTCAGAAACCATGAATCAGCCAGACAGGCTCCCCTTCCTTTAAGCTGAATCTGTCCCTTAGCTTCTTCATGCATTAAAGCTGTGTCCTGAGTGCATCCCTGGTAGGAAAGGGTCTGTCAGGAGAGGACAAGGTTGACTTGTTGCTCAAATAGCTCTCTAGTGCCCTTGCATTGCCTCAAAGTGGTAACCCAGCCTCCAGCAACCACTTCAGGTCCTATAATGTACCCATCAGCCTTCCTTGTGGATGGCTTGGGCGCCCCATAGCACCTTCTGCAGCAGCAAGTACCCATGCTTAGGTAGCTGGATTGAGCCCTCTGCGTGTGCCATCAGCACCAGGCACTCATCCTCCCGTTCTTGCTGGTTCTTCCATAAGGATATGGTCTCTATATGGCACTTTCTCACCCTCTCCAGGTTACACCTGCATCTGCCCTGGGCTGTTTTCCGGTGAGCGCTGTGAGCTCGGGGACAGCCCCTGCGAGTCCAAGCCCTGCCTGCATGGGGGAACCTGCACCCTCTCTGCCACGGGGTACTCCTGCCACTGCCCTGACTGGTACCTGGGCGAAAGGTAAGGTCCAGGAAGGCTTTGGGATGGGTGATCTCCCATGGTGGGTGAAAACATGACCTCTACCAACAACCACTGCACATTTCTGGAGCTCACCGCATTCAGACACTGCGGTGCAAATTGCATGTACCTGAGCACTGGAGCAGGCAGAGCTGAGCAGACCGGGACACAAACAGCTCTGCCATCAAGTGGCCGCTGCCCGTCTATGCTCATCTCCTTTGACCAGGACGGGGAAAAAGGCGGCTCTCCTCGCAGATGCTTTGAATGCCCCTCCAAGCGCGCAGTCCCGCCTCCAGCCCAGCATGATGAGGGATGCCCAGCACAGGCTCAAACAGCAGCACATCCAGCTCATCCCTCTGCCTCATTTACCCAGGATGAACACTGGCCCCTGGAATTACTGCAAAGCCACAAATTATTCTTGCAGCTCTTGAACCAAAAGCGTGTGGTCCACTAAAAACTGGGCATTAGGCGGCAGTGTGATACCTGAAATCATCGGCTGTCCAGCCTCCGCCTGCGGTGTTTCACCACAGCTCACACCGCCCAAAAACACTTAGAAAGAGGAGCCCAAACCTCACAAAGTTTGTTCAGTAGCAACATAAAAAGAAAGGAAAGCCAACAGAGCACTGCATATTCCCCTACCAGGGAGGAGATCATCACTGGGGGAAGAAAAGGCTCCCCGTACTGCTGGGGAACTTCCAGGTTGTGTGGGGTGGAGCAGGACAGAGAATCAGAAATTCAGTCCCAGTTCTGCAGATCCTTAAGATGCCAGAAAAGCCTCCCACAGGGGTGCCCATCACCACTTCTCAGGATAGATTCTCCCCAACTGTTTGCTGCAACCTGCATACATTCACAGATCATCCTGAGACCCCAGAGCTTGAAGGACAAATGAGATGTCATAAGAGGTTAGCACACCTCAGAGGGACCCTGTGCTCCCTAATTTGAAAGGATGAGAGCATCTCAATGCAATGTTATCCCTAGAATGTACAAATACTCCTCTGAGGCAGGACACCCCCTCTTTTAGTTTGTTGCATATGATTGAAAAATTGAACCACTGTACCATCTGTAAAACATATTCTCCTGAAAAGCATCATTTTATACTCAAGCATCACAGTCCTCTGCCAGGAGAGGCAGGTAACACAAACCTAGGGAGGGAGAGCAGGCAAGGATGGAGAATCCTTAGCCGGTATAAGTCAGACTCCTGAATAGGATACCAGGGTTCTAACTGCATCTCCAGGATGACATTGGTTGTCTCCATCTTCTCCTTACAGGTGCGAGAAGCTGGCCGAAGAATGCCAAGACAACCCATGCAGAAACTCTGGGCGCTGTGTGAGCACCCAGGGCTCAGTGCACTGCATCTGCCCATCAGATTACCAGGGGGACTACTGTACGCAGCCCATCATCACCCCAGCCATCGTGCCCACACAGTGGGCAGTGGGCCCTGAGGAGATAGCAGAGATTGTGGCTGGTGTGCTAGGGGTGGTCATCCTGGCCGTGGCCTTCGTGCTCATCCGCAAGCGCTATCGCCAGCGGGCCAAGGCACACAAGCCTGTGGCAAGGGAGGACCCCGACCTGCTCTCCAAGAGTGAGTTCTCCAAAAGCGTAGGTGTGGGCACACAAGCTGTGCCACCCATCGAACTCAACATCCTCAGCGACGCAGCGCACAACAATCTGGACCGGGGCACACCGGAGCAGCGCAAACCCACCAGTACCCCCGAATTCGTCACCTTCAACTCGACCAATGCCCCAAAGCACCGGGGTACCATTGTGTGCAGCGTGGCACCCAACCTGCCCCCCGCTGCACCCCCCTCCAACTCTGACAACGAGTCCTTCATCAAGTGCACTTGGGCCAGGGAAGAGATGGGTCAGTAGCACTGATTTTTGTTGCCCTTACACATCCCTCTTCCCTTTGTGAAGTGGATCTAAGATTTGCAAGCATGAGGGACCAACAGTGGTGGTTAAAGTAGGGCAAAAGCACAGGCAAATGGTGCCAAGCCCTGCTGTAGGATTCTCTACTGGCTCCTCCTTCCTGGCTCACCAGTTTTCAGCTTTAATCTCTTCGGTCTCATATACAATAAGCAGGGAAAACATTAATGCATAGCCTGGATTCCCACACATCCTGTGTCAAAAGACCCCATAAAAGAGAATTATTAAGTTAAGAAGAAAAAAAATTATGACCCTGAAAGTCATAGTAAGTTTTCGTGGAGGCATTTGCATTAATTTCTAGGCAGAGGGATAACATCCTCAAGGAAACACCTTGCGTGGCTCTGGACAGCAAGGTTCCTGCTTTCTCTCCATGCAGGAATTCATCACCAATGTACACTGTTAGAAGAGGGGTCACAAGAGTAACCACAGGGAAAAGAGAGATCCAGTGGATCCCTTTCTCTGCCCTATCCCTTCATCATGCAAGCTTCTTGCATGCAAATGGCACTGTGTGTCTTTTGGGCGTTAGAGTAGTGGGTGTCTGAAGGTGGGAACACTGCTTCAGCACAGCAGTCCCCTTGATTCCCAAAGCAGCAATTACAACTCCCCTGTCCCCACATCTCTCGTCCCTGGTTGCCACATCTCCTGCAGGCTCAGTCTACACAATTAATTAGCGGAAGGACAGGAGAGGGAAAACAACAGCTTGAACTGCAGCTAACACAACTCCCTTTTATTCCAGTGTACCCAGCAGAAACAACCTACTGGCCCCCCCGGTACCTGTCATCAGATGTGCAGGAATACTCCCACTACGAGATCATTCAAGGCCCTCCAGCATCCTCCTCCCACCCTCCTCTTCCTCCACCTCCTCCTCCACCAGCAGACACGGAACCGGTCGCTCTTTATGGAGGCTTCCCCTTCCCTCTGGACCAGAGCAACAAGCGGGCTCCCATCCCGCCCCGCTACAGCAACCAGAACCTGGAGGACTTCCTGCCGCTCGGCCCCGTGGACATGGGAGCATCCCAGTGCCAGAACGAATACACGGCCATCAGCTACTACCCAGCGCAACTGGTGCAGGGCGAGGGGGTCCCATACCAGCCAGACCCCGGGTACAAGCGGGTGAGCATGCGCCTGAGCGTGGCCCAGCCCTCATATGCAGACTGCGAGGTGGGCCACCAACCCAGTATCCGAGCACAGCCCCTTCCACCCCCCAACTACGAGGGCTCTGACATGGTGGAGAGCGACTATGGGAGCTGTGAGGAGGTGATGTTTTAACAGGGGGCTCATGCTTGGGATAAGAAGTGCATTTCTGTGCAGAACAGTGTGCAGGGGGCTGGTACATGCTGCTCAGGGGGGTTTAATGTGTGCCCCCCCACCTCGCAGCGTCTCCCCGTGCATGGCTGGGGTGTAATTTGGCTGGATCTTTCCCCACACTGTGCTCCTGATGCAAATGGAGGGGAAATGCTCCAGCCACTGCCCAGACACAGAGGATGCTCCTGGGATGCCAATGACTAACCTGCCTCCTTGCCAAGGGGACTTCCTCGGATACCATGCAGGACCACAGCATGCCACCTCCTCCCACCCCAGGCTCCCTGGCCACAGGGATGATGATGAGGAGGAGGGCAAGCATTGCAGGTATGGCAGCAGTCATGGTGGAGAAGGTGCAAAAGGACTAATGATGCACAGCCTGGCAATGCCCCATGTGGGAAAGCAGAGCTGCCCTGCTCTGGCTCAGAGGGCTTGCATCAAGCCAACAGTTTGCCCAGTGGAACGGATCAGCTGTTGCAAACCCTCTTCCATGTCTGCTCCCTGACGCAGGGAGAGAGATGAGGGAATGCAGCTGGTCCCGCCAGCACGTCCCTCACTTGGCCAATAGAAGTCCAAGAAAAAAAGAAAAAGGAAAAGAAAAAAAAAGTCCATTTCTGTATTAAAAACAAGCAAGAAGCTTCCTCACACCAGGAACCACCCACAGACTCAAACCAGCGCAGCAGCAAAAGCACGACCCCTGCCCAGGCAGGCTGTGCTCACGGGAACAAGGGAGACCCTGCCCCGAGGATGCGAGCACAGACACATCCCATGGTTGTCCTGTCCCATGCTGAACACAGCAGAACATGGTCCTGCCACCCAGCTGGGGCTCCCTGGTGTATCCCAGAAAGACGGACCAGCACTGAATGCCTGAGACAGGGCACCGAGGCTGCTGAGCGTGGGTTTGCCCGTGTGTCCTCGTGCTTGGAAATGCATCGTTGCTTCGTGAGAGGTTTTTTTTGGTCGGTTGTTTGATGTAACTTTTTTTGTTGTTGATTTTTGGAAAGTATTAAAAGAGTTTGGATTTTTTTACTACTGATTTTATTCGATAACTTGGGGATTTCCTTGCAAATAGGGCATTCCTGCCCAGCTCCAGCCAAGGGCTGCCCAGGGAATAATAGGTGCTTTTGGACACCAGCAGCCCCTCCAAAGTACCAAGACAGGGCTCGCTGCCAACTGGAGAGCATTATCCATCTGTTTCCAAGAGTAGTGCCAAGCAACCCCATCAGTGACTAATGAGGGGGGACTGTCCCCAACCTGGAGACCCCTCAGGGCCAGCCCCATGCCAGGGCAGAAGGGCACGCAGCTACTGTTATCATACAGGCAGTACAGCTCGGAACACCTCAGAGCACTAACACAGAGCAGGAGGGGAGACTGCACAACTTCATGCTCATGAGGACCAGAGCATCATCTGGGAGACCCAAACCACTATTTGGGCGCAGTAGGTGGGTGCACACAGAGGTCCACACACAAACCTCTTCCCAGCCAAGACGGAAACCATGTTCTTGCCCCCATGACAGCCAAGCACTTATAGCCAACGGGATAGGACAGCCTCCATGATAAATTCATGCAGCTCCAGTTCTCCTGTTCTTCAGTAGTTGCTCCTAAGAGCAAAAACATGCAAAACCTCCTCTTGGCTCATTCTTTCCAGACCAGAATAAATCAGAAAGCATTCCTCCTGGCATTCTTGCTGAAGCAGCACCAGGACACTCCCCACTCCCCTAAATACCTCAAGAATACCACAACATCCTACCTGCTGGCTTGAGGGGGGCTCATCACAGAGAAGGGGAGAATGGCAGAACAGTCTCCCCCCTGCCTGAACTGCTGCTGCAGGATGAGCATCACCTGCAATGGCCAAACCTCCCACCCCAGCTGGGGTTAATCCCACATTAGAGCCAGGGGAAGGAGCACTTGTGCAGGTCCCCACCTCAGCTTCGCGCTGCAGGATGGGCTTGTGAGCTCGTGGCTATTTTTCATGAAACTTCTTGACTTGAAGCCCCCCTCCCAGGCCCCCATTCCCCATTACCTTGCATGCTTTAAGGAGACTTTTCTGCCACGGCTTCAAGACATTGCCCTTTTTAGCACTGATTTCCCAAACAGCCCCACTAAGGACACGCTACAGGGGCATGAATTACAGGATAGACCACACTTACCTAGAATCACAGATTTGTTAGGGTTGTAAAGGACCTTAAGATGTTCCAACCCCCAGTGCTGGATGCTATCATGGCACGCTCCACTCCTGGCCCAGGCTCTGCCCAGGTAGTTTTGCACCTGGAAGAGAAGCCCCCATCTCACACCCCAGCACGTTTCCACATAAAAAATAAATCATATTTATTGATTAAAGTAAGATACATGATTCAGGTGCAGCACCAGCTCTTCCACTGAGCAGCTACACACACTGTACACTGACAATATCCATAGGCACGAGACATGTACATTGATCATTTCTACATCTACAAGTTCCGTGGTTACAGAGCAGCCTACGATATGCAAGTGTCAAGTTTTCATGTCCATTGAGTCCTGTGCCAGGTCCTCCTGGCTCAGCAGTGCCCTTCGCACCATGTGCCCCACCAGCACATCTGGCCCCATCTCCAAACAGCCCCTGAACACCCCCATAAAGTGAAGAATTGCGAAACCCATTTAATGCTGCTGTGATATCCCAGTCTCCTTGGCAATGAGGTCTTCACCACAGAGTGCAAAGTGAGTTTGGATGCCGGGATGCCACCAAACCCACTGATGTTCAGTGCCAGGTTGAGGACATGCCCTTGGGCCACAGCTGCCCCCAAGCTGCGTCCAGCCTTCTTGTAGGGTTCCAACAGAGGCGGGGGCAAGCACCAAACGTCCCCTGCTTTGCCAAGGGTGACATTTCTGCATTCAAACCCAACCCCAAGGGCCACACTGGGGTCAGGACGCAGCAATGGATGTGAATATTGCACTTCAGTCCGTGGCGTGCCTGGAGCCCCCTCCCAGACCTGAGTGTTTGCTCCAGAGGGAGGGTTTGACTTAAAGCTTTGCTCAGCTCACGACCAAGCGATGCTGGAGCATGCTGAAACCTTCACCGGCACAGACTTTGGGGGGACAAAGTGAGCCCTGAGAGATGTGGTGAGCAGGTGAGGGGCTGGAAAAGGAGCAGCAGCATGGCACAGACCTCCCCTGACACAGGGCTCCCAAAGCAGGAGCAGCAAAAGGGACAGTGTAAGACACTGAAACACCACACATGATGGAGGCAGGCTGCAGAGATGCTGCTCAGCACAGCCTTCTCCTCCCACAAGTGAGTCAGACACCAAAACCAACCCCCAAGCCTCACTCATCCTCACCAAAGACGGGAATGCAGCCTGGCAGTGCTATATTCACACCCCCAGGAAGACATGGCTGTGGCAGGATGAAGGGATAAAGGCTTTCCAAAGGAAACCACCGCACTGCCAGTGTTTGAAGATGCTGTGCTGGAAGGGAGGAGTTTGGCTAAGACACAGGGCTACAGAGAGGTGGCTCAGCCAAAACCTTTTTGCACTCCTAGAAGACATCCCATGGAGGATGCCTTTGTTCTCTTGTCTTAGAAACTAAGAAATCCAGCAGAAAGGCAATGAAACTCCCTAGGGAGGAAGCTGGCCTCACCAAGGAAGGAAAGCAGCAGCTTATTAATGGGGACCACCCCCCAGGCATGCACCAGCCACAATGCAAGAAGCAACAGGAGCACAGGGAGAAGCCCTGGAGAGCTGCATCCTATTGGAAGACAGGAGCTGGGGCAGAGGCAGAGGACATAGAGTGAGTAACTAAAAATAAGGGTTTTGAGTGTGATTTGACATTCAGTTTCAGCCCGCAGCCACAGCTGATGTGTGCACTGTGAACGAGGCGATGTGTTTTAGTGGTGTGCAGGCAGTAAGTGGTGACCCCTGAGGACACCCCATCCCACATAGGGAAAGGACCCCCAGCTGAAGGCAACCAGCTTGGACCTTCCTTGTGGCAAAGCCCATTTGCTCCACACATGCCTTGGCTCTCTAATGCTTCCAAAAGCCTTGCACTTGTGCGTTACGTGAGGAAAAAGAAGTGTTTCTACTGAAAGCATGGGATAGATCCAGCAAACCCTCCCATGCCAAGGATGTGCTCAGCGCTCAGCTCCAGGCCCTGAGGCAGCTGGAAACAGGAGCCAATGCCCATGTCTGGGGATCCCAGCACAAGAAAGCTGGGGTCCCGGGATGCTCCACACCTCAGGCTCTGCCCACTCTCCCTACAAGGTGAGGAGGCAGCTCCACACTCTCCAACCTGAGCTGAGGTTTCTCTGTTGCTGTAAAAATAAAGTGCTCAGAGAAAAAAAGAAAACAACAATAAACAAACTGGCACAAAACAGAGCAGTTCCCGTTCCCACCCTGATTGAAGGGATGGGGGATATATAGAAAGGGTGGGATTTAAGAATAAAATATATAACCCTAACCCACATCCCCAGGATTGCTCCCCTCTGAAAGCGACTATTTACAGGGGATGAGGGGGCTGTTTTGCTCTATCACCTGCCCCAGGGAAGGCACTGCCCCAGCCCAGGTCCCACCTCCACAGCACAGGACCCTCCTGCTGGGGGGTGCAGCCCTGTCCTCTCGCAGACCAACCCCACTGCGGGGAGAGGGGAGACCGTTCCCAGGAGACCAGCACTTCCTGGAGCCCCTGCACCCCCAGAGTGGTACCCGGGCAGGCAGGGAACCGTCACTGCACCATGGCACTGGTGGCATTCACCACGGTGGCCGCGGGCGCTGCCAGCTCCACCAGCGCCTCATACGTCCCCACCACGAAGCCCACGAAGCCAAAGAGGCTGATGATGACGTCCTTGGCGATGACGAGGGGATGCATGCCTTCGGAGTAGTAGGTGGCGATCTCCAGCAGCGGGGGGAAGATGAGAGCCAGAGCGCTGCTGCTGATGGAGCCCACCAGTGAGATGACGATGTCCAGGCGTGGGATGAGGATGGCCAGGACACCTGGAGAAGGAGCGGACATCACATAGACTCATAGAATAGTTCAGGTTGGAAAGGAGCTTACGGTCATCCAGTTCCAACCCCCCTGCCATGGCAGGGACACCTCCCACTAAACCATGCCACCCAAGGCTCTGTCCAGCCCAGACTTAAACACCGCCAGCGATGGAGCATTCACAACTTCTCTGGACAACCCATTCCAGTGCCTCACCACCCTCACAGTAAAGAATTTCTTCCTCACATCCAATCTAAACTTCCCCTG
>JANRGW010036943.1:0-25164 GCA_024733675.1 Psilopsiagon aymara | reverse complement strand
GGGCGCGGCGGGGGAACGGGGCACATCGGGGGAAAGGGCATCTTCCAGGGTAGCCTGACAGCGGAGCTCCCAAGGAAGCGGGGTGCTGGCCCCACCAGTGGGGTCGGTGCCAGGTAGAGGTCGGGGTGGCAGCTGTAGAGGCACCTGTCGCTGAGAGCAGTACGAAACCATCTGGGCACAGGTTTATGTTGAGGTTACAAGAGATCAGTCCCCTACCGTGCTCCTAACCATCTCTCCTTCACCAGGAAGGGCACAGCAGCAGCTCAGCGCTCAGTAGCTGCATGCACAGTGGTGGATGAGTGATGAATACATACAAGGTGTGAGGGTGGCACAGCACCCTGAAGGAGTCACAAAAAATGGGTGAAACCCCTTTTTCCTACAGGCACCCACTGACTTACAGAAGTGTGTCTATCGTGGCTATAAGCCACAAGTTTTTAGCTTATCAACAGCCTGATTCTTGAATACAGAAGCCTGAAATAGTATAAGCCATACCCAAAGAAGTGATAAACACTCCATCCCTGGCAGTGTTCAAGGCCAGGTTGGACAGAGCCTTGGGCAACATGGTCTAGCGTAAGGTGTCTCCACCCATGTGACATAAACAATTGTAAGGTCTTTTCCAACCGAAACCATTCTATAAATCTAAGCATGAGTACTTTGTCAGCAGGTTCAGCCTAGCAGTGCAGATCTCTCAAAGAAAGCAAGAAGTGATGTGATGATGCCAATAGTAAGGCAGCACAACTCTTCTGCCAGTTCAGTCACCACTATTCAATATGAAACAGAGCAAAGCGTGGAGTGAAGGCTTTAGGTTAGGTAGTGCAGCAAATTCCGCCAGATGAACTTGTGCAGTAGACCACTCACTAAATCATCCTGGATTAGTGTCCTGCCTACCTCTTTTACTTTAGAGCTTTCCACAAAATTTTTTCTTAGGAAACAACTGCAGCCTTAAGTGTTCTAAATCATGTGGTGTAGGAATATGCTGCTGTTACCCATGAATCTGCTCAAGAATCCTGGGTGTCGACAGAAACCTGCAAGTTATTCCTTGCACTTTAGTAAATGTTGTTTTAGCATTCTTGTGTATTATACCTCCAAACCATGCTGTGATCTGTAATGTACCCTCAATACAAAAAATTCATTGTTTTTAACTATGTGAAATATGAAATGCCATGTCCAATATCATGCAAACAGTCTGAATCGTATCTGGAGTAGTGGCTAGGTATAGTGATTTACACAGTCATTTATGTTCTCCATTAATGCTAATTGGCAGGAAAATGGAGGTAAGTGTAATTACCTGAAATATCCGTTGTTTCTCTTACTGAATTGCAGACCACACTCTGTACTTACGTTTTACCTTGTGGTAAGGTCTTTTATCTGCATTTAAAGAGACTGGTTAATAGGTACAAATAAGTGAGTTTAATTAGATTTCTTCACGGCGTAGCAGGCAATTACAATTGTGGTAGCATCTGCAGTTTCAGAAGCAGTAGCATGCTGTTTTTGTAGTAAAGCAAGGAGAGCTGCTTTCAGGAATGGGTGACAAAATCCAAAACCCAACCTTTTCCCAATTAATTCTGAGACAGTCCCTAAATCTAAACCTGCAAATTATATGTACACATGAGTAACTTCATAGGAGTGCAGTGCCACTGTGCTCAGTACAGTCTGCTTTACGTTATACATATGTATATACGCATAAAAAGACTAAGCTCATTTTACGGGATTTTCTTTTAGTAAGGGGATGTATACCTAAGCAGAAATCTTTGGAAATCTTAACCTAAACATTCTCAAATGAAGCCACAAAAGAGCTGCTTTAGAAAAGGCTGGTAGCTAATTCTGAATCATAGTCTAGTCACAAGAAATGATTCTGGTGCATCTATATAAATCCATGGAGGTGGTGTTACTGAGACTTTCACAAAATGATCACAGCAAATAATCGACCTACTGAATGAACTCCTTACTGTCAATTAACAAAATGCCTCAGAACAAGCTCATGATATCACAGCATCAATGTCAGCTGATTTTACCACACAACCCTTCCTTTTCTAGTCATTTTTACTGTTTTTTTTCAATGTATGGTTCTTGCAATGCTCAGAAAATACAAAAATATGATTCCCTGCATGACTCCTAGGATCATGGGCATTGATACTTAAAAGGTACATTTACCTATACTGCAAAGCACAGTATCATAGATTCACAGAAGAGTTTGGGTTGGAAGGGACCTTAAAGTTCCAACCCCGCTGCCATGGGCAGGACACCTTCCACTAGACCACGTTGCTCAAAGCCGTATCCAGCCTGGCCTCGAATACTGCCAGGGATGGGGCATCTGCAACTTCACTATAAATAGTTTGCATCTATGGCATTAAGTTACGTAATTACATCTTTCACAAGTTTCCAGAGGAAAAATGAGTTGTGTTAGGAAGATGTTCTTGTGCTCTTATTTAGGAATGTGTGTGCTGTCAAAGGCAATGTCAAAGAAATGCTTCTTGAAAATAGTCACTACAGGAAGTGCTGATAAGGGAGATTGGTTACATGAAAGAACAACAGGGGTCCTGCCCTACAAAGCTTAAAATCTATGTTTGCAATTAAAAGTGAAGCATATAAATGTTGGTTGAGTAGAAAGTAACAGGAAAATAAGCAATTTATGCAGAGAAAAAGTAGCTTGCCTTCGATACCTGCTGTAAAATGTATGGTAAGGGCTTTTGTGGGCCCAGCAGTGAAACTAGGTCTTCTGCTTTTCTTTTTTGATTGAAAGAGGAGTTCATTACTATGTTTTCAGAGCACTTCCTGCCGGTGTGAGAATACTATATTGTGTGTGGGAAGATGAAGCATTGGTTGGCAATAAGGTAGCATTCTGCATCATATTGACACAGTAACAGTGCAACTAGTTCTGAAAGTTAAATGATGCTGTGACAAGGGAGGCTGGTGAGGGATACAAGAAGCTAATGCTAAGGACAGAACGAAACTTTCACCTAAGTGGGACAGTCTTCAATAAACATTACTTACTTTCCTACTGTTTAAAATATTTGGATGTAAGTGAACAAGAAGTGGTACTTCCACAGGGAAGTTCTTTCCACCAAAGGCTGTCAGTCAAAAGCAGGACATGTTGATTCATATAATCCTTGGAGAGTGTCTTGGCATATGGTGATCGTCTGATGTTCTGCTATTAAGTTTTTATAGTCCCATAAGTGCTCATAGTTCTTAGGTATAAAAATAATCACAAAGACATCTCTCGGCCCTACAGAGATTACTTAATCTCATTGCCAATCAAGAATTACTTAATTCTGGTTACTAAATCAGAATGATGTCATCTCACTAGAGGTTTCCTGTAAATTGTGTATATTTAACAAATTAAGATATTCAGGTGTTTATGGTACTATTTTTCCCATATGACATTCTACAGTAAAGAAGAAAGAGAGAAGAGAGGTGGCAGTGGATAGGAAGGGAGGACAGGATAAAGCTACTAGATGCACCACTGTGTACACTTCTAGTTTCTCTGTTTGATAAGGTTGCTCTGGGAACACATTCACAGACAGAAAATAGGAACAACTATTGAAACTCCTTTTAACAAAGTAGATGAAAAGGAAAATGAGTTTCAGTATTAGCTATAGAGAGATGATCTTTCTTCCATAGTAAAGTCGTATTTTAGCCTTGCCTATCTGGCTTTGTTTAGCCTAAAATATTTGAGACTTCATTACATAAAGAACAGTTCTGCTGATGCCAGTCAAACTGAATTGCTGTTCATAAAAAAGATCTATTATTGAAATTTTGGCATTTGTGTCTTTGTTTCAACCTTCCTCCAGAGCAGCCTTTTGCCATCCCTTCAAATATTCCGTACAGCCTAATAAACCTCATCTGCATCAGCTGTTTTCTGAACTAATATAACTTTTAATTAACCAGTTCTGCTGTATTAGTAATTTAGTGCCCAGTAGGAATTCTTCATGATGATACCACTGATTGCAGACTCAAGTAACATTTGTTAGGCTCTTAGTTATTAGGAAAAATATAAATACCTTCCTACAGTTTAGCTACAAGATAGTTAAAATCTCCCTGTGGCTCTTTTAGATTTTTGACTTGTTCTTTTAATTTGGCCTTAGAGCTGTTCTGAGAGTGAGCAAGCTTCTCTGGTTTTAATGCAACAGTCAGTTTCTGTCTTAAAACTGATTTGGACCAACTTTCTTTCCTTTAAGTGCTGAAGTTGTATAAATTCTGTGGTGCAGAAATACATTGGTGTCTCCCAAAAACATAGACTTATGTTCACCTCAGACCATTTTGGTTATCAATTATAACATGAAGCCTGGAAACATATTCAGGCAGAGCTTCTAAATGAAAGCTCATTATTGCTGTTCAGCTGTAAATAGCAACACTCAGGTATAGATCCTAGAAATGATAATTTCTTTGCTAAAGGAATTTCCTGCTTCCTTGACAAGGACAATCCAACTGACTTCAACAAGAATTTACTTTGATAATTGAGCTGCCTTTACAAAGCAAATTCTATTCTCAAATTCTTTATAGGGACAAACTGACAGTGTTTTAGGGTGCAATAACTGCTGCCACATGCAATTGAAGGATAGTTGTCACTCTGATGAGTGAAAAAGTTGGGGAATGGAAGCCCTTTCTGCAGAACTGAAATAAAAGCACTGAACTTCTAAGCTAAGTTTAAGAACTCATAACAACTCAGTAATGAGTTGTTCAGTTGTTTTGAGCTTAATTAGGCATTTCCCAGACTATGGGAAATATGGTGAAGGGGAAACTGGTGATAATCTTGCAAGGAACCTACTACTGTAACAGTAGTAAAGAACTGTCGTTATTGATATATACTTTCTGGACATTACTAACTATTAAAAAACCCACATTCATATTAAACACATGAATAAATGTACTGTGAATACATCATTAAATTTCATTTCCTGTCATACTGTAACAGCAGGGCATGGAAATAACTGTTTTTAACAAGTTTCTCAAGTTTGAGGGCTGTCTTTGTATTGCATCTCCTTGGCTGAAAGGGGAGACTTGACTTTCCCTTCTATCTGATGTTACAGGTTCTCAAAGTGATCCTTGCTTGATCAAGGATCAAGCTTGAGCTCCATAAGCAGCTGAGGAAGGAAGCTCAGGTACGAAGCTCAGCTCCCAAGGTTCCTCCCACTTGCCCTAGGTGAGTGTAACAAGATAGAACTAATACTCTTCTTTATTTGGATTGTTTCTGAAATAATAATATGCCTTACTCATCCCAGAGTTGCTTTTAATGCCAAGATAAGCTTCCAGGATGAAGTGAGTTTGTTCTAAGAGCAAAGGTTGGAGTGTAAGAGGGGGTGCAAAGTAAATAAGAAAAATGCAATTTAAAATTAGGCTTACCAAACAAGTTCTCTTTTCAATTGCTTCAGATTCACAGTGAACTTCAGGGAGAGAAAGGGAGGACAATGGAACTTTCTTTTTCTGGCCCCCAGGACTGGCTCACCCTAAATAGCTTTCTTAATCCTTATGGTCATTGCTACTCAGTGTGGTGTGGTTCTCCCTGTTCATATGAATTATCATGTTCAGTCCTGTTTGTGTTTCCATTCAGTAAGAAGCAGGATTTTTCCCTTGAGGGGTTTCTGGGCTTAGGCCTTTTGCATTCATCGGGGCTTAAATTGTCCTTCTACTTTTGGAACATTTTGTAAGTTTTTGTTCCAATATGTCTCCAGTGTCCATGCGTCTTACTAGATTTATTGTTTATGAAAATTGCACATATCAACACTAGAAAGGATAGGGTTGGTTATGCAACAATTCATTCCCACCCCTTTCATCATTCCCATTATCCCCTTCCCCATACACAGTTTTGAGGCTCCTGCTCTTAAAATTCCTCCCTTGCCACTTCCGACTTCAGCAGTGTCAGTCCGCGCAGCTTGAGGTACCTCCCCTTTGCCAGCCGGTAAGTCATGTTGGACTGTTCAGCAGCCAAAACTGGCGCTGTGTGTCCGAATCGGGGTGAGTGTCAGGTAATGAATGGGAAGCAGGTACCTGGGACATTAGACCTGTCAGCCACAGCCTGGAACAGCCCAGTGCAATTGAACTTGTCACTGGGGCAGAGCCTGGGTGTTTCTGCAATTTTTCCAGGACTCACCTCCTTCCCCAATGCCTTTCTCTTGCTTTGCACAACAAGCAAGAGACTGTTGCTGTCTGCTGTGATGGGTAAGCCTTTGCTTATCAGAGCAGCAGCATAGGGGAAGATCTGCTCTTCTTGGAGATCTAGAGACCTGAGGGGAAATGGACCTAGAACCTCGCAACACTCAGCCACTGACTGTAAAAATACCTCACTGAGATGTGAATTTGTTAGTTGTATCTTAGCTTGAGGTTCTGTCTGCCAAGTGTCCCTCTGCCAGCATGTGGGCATTGTCCAAACACAGGTTTGTGAGATAATTGTCACAACACACCCAAAGCTTCACTGAGTAATGTTCCGGGAACAGGAGCCAAAGCTGCATATTAGTATTCATGTTTCTGAGAGTTGTTTCAAGTCATATACAAGCTCAGATACGTGTTCCATTTATGTAAGCAGTGTTATTTGCATAAGTAAAGCCAGGAGCTGTTCAAGTAACAGTCTCTCTAAATTTCCACTCTATGAACCTGAAATGCTCTAGGATATGAAGTTCTTTTTCAGAAAACACATTGAGGAAACTGAATAAGCATTTTAATAATTAAGTATAGTAATTGATAAACTCAGTTTTTCCTTGTCAGTTCCACTAAATGGTTATCACATTAGATACATTTATCCCACTGTATTTTATGCCGTGTTTCATTCTTTTGACCCCCTATAAATTTATATTTATTAGGATAGTAAATTTAACATGTTTCTAAAACATACTTTAATGGGGAGGATATTTAGGGTCTGGAAAGATTTAATGGCATGAATGAATAGGCAGTATTTCATCTCTTGCTTTATGTCAGTAGCACCTTCAGCACTTCTACAAAGATTAGGATATATGTCTGCATATAACAAAGCCTGTTCATAACATCACCTTGATGTAATCTGTTACAGCAATCAGAATAGTTCATTTCATAACACTTTGTTCATAGGTCTCTGCTGAACGGCAAATATTTGATGTTGCTGCTCAGTTTGTTTCATTCTGCTCCTAGTTTTGACATTTTTATTGACAAATTATAATCACATTTGCTTTTAATAAGGAATTGTGAGTGTAAAAGATTTTGTAGGAGCAGCACCTCTGTCACCTTGTTGTGTTTAAATGTGAAGTACAACTACTACAAAATCAAAAGTACAATGAAAAAGCTTAACTGTTCCTGTTCTTCTTCTAGAAGTACCACATTAAAGTGAAACTCCATGAAAGAACACAGAACAGACAACAAATTTTAAAGTACATACTTATTCTGTGGAAATCACTACCAGAAAATAAAATTCATTAGAAGGGTCTTTTTAGAAATACCAGCAATGGTAGACATAATTTAAAATCACAAGGGACATAAACATTTAAGCCTTGGACTTAATCAGCTAAGGAATTGTTATCTGCTCTGTGGAAGAAACTTAGGTGTAGAATATTATGTAAGTGACTTCTCAGATGTTCTGTACCTTTTTGAAAGATGCTAGAGAGAAAAAGGATGCCAGACCACTGATCTGATTCCCTAGAGCTGTAAAGTTATTCCATCTTTTCCTAACCCTGCCCATTCCTATTAGAGAGTTACTGTGTCACAGTGGAGAAATACTAACTTCAGGATCCTGCAGTATATAACATCGCAGGGGACCCTTGAAGCTGAACAGAGCCATGTTCCTGCAATGCTCCAGTCGAGTTAATACCATGAATAGTGTGATTGATGTTCTCGGGGCTGCACTCCTGCTGTTTTAAACAGGAAGCTCTTCCAGTACTGCTTCAGTTCAGCAAATGAGGCCACTTCCTTAACAATACAATAACAGGAATTTGATCAGAAACTTCAAAATTCAGTTCTTGAAGGCATGAAGATGATTGCTTTCATTCTTGCATTATCTCCAGTATTTAGTTATAAAAGCTATGGGTTTTGTTTGAAAAAACCTGCTTTTTTCATATTCTTTTTACAAGGAGGAATCTGCCTTTTCTATGATCGCTAAAATATTGTTCCATTTTTGTGAGAGATTTGTCATTCTTCTTCCTTTCCTCAGGCTAGATTTAGGTTGCAAATATCACAATATGATTCTGCAGGAACATGCCCTCAGCTGCTTCTAACGGTTTTTCATCTTTTAATACCCACATGTGGTTCCCTGCAAAGAAAAACAGTAGGTTTAGGTTTTGTTCAGGTGCATTTTGCGCTAGAGGCAACCCTCAGTCATGTATTCATTTGCTACTTCTAATAAAGATACAATAAAGAGCACAGCTAAATAAAGCTGAATGATAGATAGACCACTTGGTGGATAAAGAACTGGCTGGATGGCCACACACAAAAAGTTGTGCTCAATGTCTCAATGTCCAGCTGGAGACCAGTAACAAGTGGTGTCCCCCAGGGATCGGTGTTGGGACCGGTCTTGTTAACATCTTTGTCGGTGACATAGACAGTGGAATCGAGTGCGCCCTCAGCAAGTTTGCCGATGACACCAAGCTCTCTGGTTTGATTGATACACTGCAGGGAAGGAATGGCATCCAGATGGACCTTGACACGCTTGTGAGGTGAGCTGATGCCAACCTGATGAAATTTAACAGAGCTTTGGGTGCCATGGTTTAGTGTGAGATGTCCCTGCCCATGGCAGGGGGGCTGGAACTAGATGATCTTAAGGTCCTTTCCAACCCTAACTATTCTATGATTCTATGATTTATACTGCAGAACTAAATTATTTGCCTTGCTTTTTATTGGTAAGATTTCATGGAGAGAGCAGTGGAAAAGTCTGGAGCTCTAAAGACTTAACCTCAGGAGAGAAGGATTGAGTTAGGAAACACTTAAACAAGTAGAGCATACATAAGCCTGTAGGATTTGGTGGAATTTATCCACGCGTGCAGGCTGCTCTCAATTATATCTGGAAGGTCGTGGCAATTGGAGGAGGTTCCTGGAGTCTGTAAGAAAGTAAATATCCTACCTGTCTTTCAGAAGGGCAAGAAGAGAATTCAGGGAACTGCAAGCCCATCAGCCTCACTTCAACCTCTAGGAGGGTAATAGAACAAATCCGCATGGAAGCTCCTTCCCAACACATCATGGACAAGACGATCAGGAGTTGTCAGCATGACATAAGTGGGAAAATGAAAATGAGAAATGGGCCAGCTCTTGTTCATGACCCTCATAAAGTTCAACAGAGGGAAATGACAAGTCCAAATGCCAATGCAGAGGGTGAGGATTGACCTTGTGCATTAGTACATTGCAGCCTGGAAAGCAGCTTTGCAGAAAAGAGCCCAGGGTGCCTTGTGGGCAAAGAGTTGACCATGAGCCAGCATCCTGAGCATTGCCAGCAGATCAGAGGAAGTTTATTCCTCTCTAGTGAGGCACTGGTGAGAGCACAGCTTGAGTGCTGTGTCCAGTTCTGGGCTCCCCAGCACAAGAGATATGTGCATCTAGTAGAGGAGGTTCAGTGAAGGGTCATAAAGATTAAGAGAATGGACCATGTGTCATACAAGTAGAGGCTGAGAGAGCTGGGATTGTTTAGCCTAGAGAAAAGAAGGCTTGGGAGATCATATCAATGTGTATAAATACTAAAAAGGAGGTAGTAAAAGACAACAGAACCAGCACCTTTTCACTGCTGCCCAGAAAAGACAAGCAGCAATGGGCACAAATTGAAAGACAGGAAATTCCACTTGACTAAAGAAGTAATTTCTTTACAGTGAGAGTAGCCAAACACTAAAATAGATTTCCCAGAAGGGTTGTGGAGTCTTCCACGACCGGATTCTGGAGATCCTTGAAACCCAAGTGGATAAGGAGCTGAGTAGCCTGCTGTAGTTGACCTGTCTTTGAGAAGGGTGGGGCCTGAACTAGACAATCTGGGGAGGTCCCTTCATGCCTCTACTATTACTTTTCTGTGATTCTATCAAATTAGAAAGGGTTAAGATAAATGCTATCATTTACAAATGGAGGATATGAGCATAAGGAGCCAGCTAAAGCCCTAAGGTACATTGTTAGCTGGGAGTTTCTATTCAAAAAAGTAGGATTTGTGCATATTAGGAGTGAAATGCGTGTAAATGGACAAATGCCTGCAAAGCAGACTTCAACAGTTCTTTTTGGCACTCTATGTTAAGTTGTTAATATATATCCTCCAGATTGGAATTCCCACTTGTAGAGAGATCTTTGAATGAAAAAGTAATTTTTAATCCTTTTCAAGTTCTGTTGAAATTTGTTAATTCAGGGAACCTGCTGGGAAGCCCTATGATTCAACCATGCACAGATTGGTATTTTTAATGTGCTTGAAGAACTCAAATTGCCAAGTCTAAGAAATTGCAAAAAATTGTAGCTTTTACATGTATGTGCAGCGGTATCACTAAATAAAGGGGAAATAGCATAAAGATGCTTCTCTCCATCCTTTACTGAGTCTTTGTTTAGTAGCTCATGTGCACTTTCTGACTCTCCAGCTTTCGGATTTGCCTGGGCTGATGCCATGTTTTGGACAGTGCTAGGTGTGGTACTCAGGTAAATCACTCATTCTCCTGCAGTTCCTTGCTATAGTTATACCTACTCTGTATTAAGTTCTCTTCCCTTTTTTCTTTGTTTTGTGTCCTTTATGTCCCCTCCCATCTCCTTGGGCATGGCACAGCATGTATTAGGAGACACACCACACTCAAGCTTCAGTTTCTCCCTTGAGTGAGAGAATCTACAGCCATTCTTCAACAATCCAGACATTTCTCCTGGATCTACAGCTCTGCAGGCCTTAGCAGAGATTCAGCAACTTCCCTTTTCTTTCACGATAGGCTCCAATAATCTTTTCTGGACCCACAAGCAATTAGCCTGTCCAGAGCAACTGCAAAGGCTTCCCCTTTTCTCTTCAGTAACAGATGGGTGCTTGCATCTTTGGAAATGAAGATAAAGACTGGACCTGTATTTCTCTGCCATCTGCTTCCTTGACAACCTCTTTCTAAACTGTGTTACGGAAGAGGACTAGCAGGGTCTCCAGCATGATGGTTCTACATAAACTAATAAAAAGGCATGGTTCCATGATTCTGAAGTTTTACAGTAAAAAGAAAAATGCCATGAAATCAGTTAAAACATCAAGGCTTGACACAGTTATGTAAGTTTTACAAGAATAAAGCTGCATCATGTAAGATATTGTATCATGTAAGATATAAGTATTCATCAACTCAATCTTTGCAATATATAATTATTTATCTCATGTATACAATTCCACCCATAAATCCTAAAAAATCAAAATGTCATGTATCAAATTCTGAAGCACTATAAAATAAAAGCATATAGCTATGGGTTTTATATCTGACATGAAAAAGCCTGTTGACAGATATGCTTGTGTTGAAGGGATCACAAGGTCTAAACTCCTTAATTGCATCATTCTCCCTCTTGCTCATGTATACTTGGGTTTGTCTTGCAAGTTGAGAAGCTTTTTTAGTCCCATGCTGCTTTCTGAAACTTATGCGAGTTCATAATACCCATGTGCATGCTGTGCTGCTTGATGTGTTATTCTCAAGGAGCATTGCCAGTTTCCTAGAGGACCCAATAAAACAGCCTTTTCCTTTGGAAAAGTGATTTGTGTTTCTCTATTATCCCAAAGCTAGGGACTATTTTAATCCTCCAAAGTCTGCACATTACTGATCTAGACTCAGACTTTCATGCTTTCTGCTGTGGAGAATAACAAAAAGAAAAACATGGATCTTTACATCTGCAAGTCATGTTTTCTTTCTGGGGAACAATGCACAGATGTATCGTACAGAGTCATTACAGGACTAAGGAGATAAGGCAGGCAGGAAGGAAGCAGTACAGATGTGAAAGATCTAATTCATGGCTACACAGAGGGCTTTTCAGAGCAGGATAATTCCTGTTGCCTACACTGTTCATACTTCTCCCAGCAGACAGAACAATATCAGTGCTCCCACAACCTCTGCCTGAGGAACTTGTCTCAAATCTGTAGTGTCTTACACAAGAAATGGTAGAGATTGTCTACCCTGGGCTGATGTTGGCAAGTCAACTACTGACTCAGTAGGTTACTAAAGGCTCAATAGATAAACCATGTTATTAGTAACACGTCCAAAATTTTAGTTAGTTTTTAGGACGTTACAGAATACAATGTTCACTTGATCGCACAATTTGAAAGATCAAGTTAACCACAAAAAATAGCATTCCTTTTTCCTGCAGGATTAGGAATCTGTTGGGGAGCATTCATAAACACCCATATGGATGGAGGCTCCACTTCAACATGTCCTGAAACAAGTGAGCACTTGGCTCTTTGAACAGCCAATACTTTCTGCTACACTTACAGCTCTACGTCACAGTTCAGAGGGAACTGAGCCTGTCGTGGCCTGAGAGCAACCTAACACAATATGGGACATGCAAAACATTTTGTTCTTAGTTGCTCAAGATAGCAGAGTTCCACAGTCATAAAGCAGTCATGCAGGCAATGTTGATCTAGGCCAAGAGAGGCTAGTGAAATTAATGTTGAACATGTTTACTTCACTGCTAGTAACAGGTACTTTCATAAGTAATTGCCTGCAACCATGTACAGTGTTGAGTTGCAAAATTCCTTGCAACACTTCCTCATTTCTTGCAGGCTGTGTGATCTATATTTGCTTAAAGCTTCTAGTGGCTGGTGACTGTTCTGCCTTCTGTGATTTGTCACAGATTAATTTTCAGACTTCATTAGGCAAGCATTTAATTGCTGTGGGGAACAATATGGCATGTTCAAACAGAAAACCCTACTAAATTCACAAGGTGTACAGGAAACCATTTAAGGAGCCCCATCAGAATGCTAAGAAAAAGTAAATGTATTTTCTAACTGCGGGAATGCATGCAAACAAACCAGAATTCAACTTCTGAAATGTTAGGACTGGAGCAGGAGTTGTGATTTTTTCTGCACTTGAGGGGTTTTCTTTTCCCCTACACTTTTTCTTTATTTGGTATGGACTAAAGAGGCTGCGTGACCACTACTGAGGTCACACAAGCACTCTTAAATCCTTGTCTTTTCTCATTCTCTGAGAAGCTATAGATGAAAGATTCAGAGGAGTTTGGGATGCCTGCCTGTGAACATGCAGGGCAGCTTGTGGGGCAACAACATGTGTCCTTCTGTCTCTAGGAGCTGTTTCTCAGAGCCCTGGCAAAAGTGCTAGTGCTGGGACTTGCAAGCACTCTTCTTGTTCCTGCCTCTTTATGGACCTTCATCACCAAACCAACGCTCAAAATCTTTCTGGTCTACTTCCACCAAAGTATTTCTCTTTCCAGAACCCTGACAAGGTCTGCAATTCCCATATGTCTTCAATAAGTTCCATGACTTTTTGCCTCTTAATTTGGGTATTGAGGTGCATTTTCTCCTGGCCTCACACTATGGTGACCCTGTACTCATTCACCTGTATTTACAGTGTCTGCTATGGCAAAAAACAGTCCCTTCAGTATTCCTTTTCAGACATCAAGACATGTATTTTCATTGCAGAGATTAATTATTTCTATGCTACAGGATTGCAGTTTGCAGATTTAACTCTATTTTGTGTCATTTCACCTTTGAGCTCAGCAGTCCTCAGAGGTTTCTGGTAAAATGTGTCAAGGTGACAAGAGACCGTATTGTGAGAAGGTTTTCATTTGCTGCTTTGTTTAAATCACTTTTACAAGCTTCCTGACTTCTAATGGAAAATGGTTTACCTCTCAGCATTAATGTGGCTAAACAGATAATTAGAGCCTCAGCCATGGGCTTGTTTGACTTTCTCAGAGCCTAGACAACCCACTGGTGATATAAATATCTTAGAGATCCTGAATGGGGAAAAGATGGTATCTCCAAGGGCAGCATGGCCTAAGCATTTTCTTCAGGCTGGGCAAAGTCTTTTAATAGCCTTATGAACACATAATGTAAGTAAAATGAGAAATACTCTTAACAAGTGCTCAAATTCAAACTGCGCTATTACTTGACCAACCCCATTGCCTAAAATGCTTTCTCCCTCAAGTACTGTCAATTATTATTTTGTATCTGGATCTGGAAGAGTCCTGATCTGAAGTACCTACTTTTTGAATGTACCTGCCAACCAGCCTTCCCTACTGTCCTTCCAAGGACCATTTACCTGCCAAAGCAGAGGAAGAAGTGAATGGTATGCAGTATATCACCAGAATCTCCCAGGATATAGGTCTACAACTGTGAATGTTCATAGAAACCCTTGCCAAAATGCACTGCCTGCTGCAGTGCCCGGGGTGGATTCCACCTGAACCAGACCAGCGGTACAGACCTCTGGTGATTTTTAACATTAACAAATGTCACCCACTAACACAGCCTCACAATTGAAAAGTTGAATCACAGCTTAACTTTGCTAAAACTTTCCCTTAGACTACTTCACAAGCATTGTGCTTATGCAGATGATGATGGTGATTTTTTATTACCAGTGAAGTACAAGTTGCAGAATTTCCCAATACAAACTGTGTTCACTTAGGGGACAATCTTCCATGAAAGCAATATCATTAGTATGAATTGATCAAGGAGAAAGAAGGTAAAGGAAACGGTTGACTTTAACAGTTCTGCAGCATTGGCGCTGTTACATTACTTTGGGTTGGGTCACCGAGACAGTGTGGAAAAAGCTGCCACTCTCATGGGCTCTGAAACAGCACATCCATAAAAGATGTCTCACTGTGAAGAAACTGGCCAACAAGTATCCAATACAACAACTATCCCCTATCTTTTAGGGGAAAACTATTGGGTTAGATTGTTTCCTTTGCAGATTACTATACCATGCTTGGCTGGAGGCAGCAGTCAAACCAGGTAATATAACATGTTACCAGCTGTTATGTGAGCTGACCATACCTCTCAAATCAGAGAGTGGTTTGGATTAGAAGGGACCTTAGAGATTATCTAGTTCCAATCCTCTGCACCTTCCACTGCTCAAAGCTGCATCACAGGCCTTAAACACTGTCAGGGATGGGGCAGCCACATATTTGTCTGCAAGTACTGAAATCATGACCAACCTTTTTTTGCTATTCAAATATTTATGCACATAATTTCATAATTAAAGATATGCAAAAAAACTTTCTGTGATATAATTCTTCAGCTTATGTATATAAACCCCCCCTCCTGTTGGAAGTCATCCATGCAAGTATCAGAGATAAAACTCATTATGTGGTTTCTTCTATAGCTCAAACCCAGCCAATCTGTGAGGAGGACAGAATCCTTTCTAACAGCAAGGCTCCCTGTAGCCCTCTATCCAGAAAACTCCTCCTCATTGCAGAAGTTTTCGTCAAACAGTAACAAAGTCAGTGTTTGCTGGTTTGGAGGTCTCATTCAGAGCGCAGGGGGATTTCTCTCAGTGCGCTGGGTCCCCTGGTAATTCTCCAGCATTATCTGGGGAACCATTTGTTAAGGAGGTTGCTCCACATCTGTTGGGACAACTGGCCATGTCTGTGCTGTGGTAACTTCATGGCATGCCCTTCTACTCCTCCTTTTTTACTCCTCTGAAAAAGTGATCTGTGAAAAAAGATAGGATTGCAGAATGTTCTGTGCTGAAGGCAATATAAGTACTGGACTCTATATAGCAAAGACTTGAAGCCAGGGCATGTCCAGGCATGGTTCAGACTTGTTGCCTTTTAGGAAGTTAGCATCATATGTCTAATGCTCTCCTCACATTGCTATGTGCCACCTCCCTCAAGACAGCATTGCTGCAACGTGCTTAATATATCAGCTGAGCTCATGAGGCCTTTTGTGTCCCTGCTGGGATCTGACTGGGATTTGACTGCACTCTTCCTACCCATCAGCTGTTATGTCAGGAATGTACAACTTGGGCTGGCAGCCTGGGACAGCCCACAATAATGAGAGGCTGAAAGCCAAACACCGCGTTCTACAGTACTGCCTCAGTAAAGCAGCAGAATGGGAAAGTTTGTGAAAGCCAGAAGAGCAGGACATTTTGGGGATGCTGAGTGGAGGATGGACTAGCTTAAACCCCAGCAGCTTGTAGTTCCTCTGCCGCCACGGCGCAAAAGACCAGGATAAAGTGGGAACAGCAGCTGAAGCAGGGGTAGGAGTGAAATGTGAGCCACTGAGTCAGGCTGCCGTTATGCCACAAAGCAAATATAGGAGTGTGGAGGGCTGCTTCTCAGGTGGTCTGGATAGAAGCAGGAGCAAGAACCCACACCCAAGCATACATTGGCAATCAGTGTGTGCTAGAGGAGGCTCTGCCATGGCAGTGCCTGCAGAGCTGCTGGAGCACTGTCAGGCACATTTGTGACCATGCAGCACTGCAACACAGCTTTACCATGGCCAGTAACAAGCCATCATCTTTGTCCTGAGTTTGCAAGGGCTCAGGCTCTGCCTGCACTCTCCTTCACCTGCCTGCAGCTTTGTTTTAATTGGATTACCCATGTCATTGACCAGGTGTCTGTATCTAAGGTGTTTTACTTTAGTTTGTATTTGTGTGGTAGACCAATAGTTTAACATAGACAATGGTAACAAGCAGTTGCTCTGGGTAGAAAGTAACATTTACAGCTCTTGACACCATGATGTCCTGTAGAGCAACGCAAGGCTGGTGCAGTGGCAGAGGTGTTGAGAAGTGGAGACACAAGATGTGGATAGAGATGGGGCAGGTGGGGTGGGTGGTAAGGGATGGGGCACAGGCTGGCACTGGAGACCCAACAGCTGTAAACAGCTCTGTAACAGTCAGCTAAAAGAACCTGAAGACCTAGAGCTGAATAAAGCTGAGTTTAGGAGTAACAAAGATAACAAAGAAATAGTATCTAATATGTTTAAATGGGATCATATACAGCAAATCTGGATACTACCTGGACCTATAAACCAATTAAGAAATACAAAGGTGTAAATGTGTCTTAGCAAACATACATATATGACCCTACGTAGAAGAAAGGAAGACTACTGTTACTGTAACTTTCCATTTATAAATATCCAACCTTCATTATTATTTTTGGTTTTCTGTAATAATTAGATCTAGACTGTTGATGATTCCTGAATTAAACTGCATTATACTAACAATAAATTCTTGCCTTTCCTTATACATATAAGGAATGATTCTTTTTTGCCCACAAGCAAGATTTTAAACATAACAAAACTGAAACACATTTTCTTTATTTGTGTAGCTCTTGCAGTATCCCAGGAAAGGAGGCATTATCCTGAGTGGGCTGTTGGTGGAGCAACCAGGCTCCTCTTCCAGGGTATGGCTGAGACGGCAACGAGTAAATGGATGGCTGAGTAGAACTAAGTACTCGCCTCATCTTGATTCACCCAGCATGTATAATCACAGAATCATAGAACGGTTTCAGCTGGAAAGGAACTTAAGACCATCCAGTTCCAACCCCCTGCCATGGGCAGGGACACCTCCCACTAAACCATGTCACCCGAGGCTCTGTCCAACCTGGCCTTGAACACTGCCAGGGATGGAGCATTCACAACTTCCCTGGGCAACCCATTCCAGTGCCTCACCACCCAGAACAGTAAAGAACTTCTTCCTTGGGCTTTCACTATGTGAGTACAACCTTGTTTCCCATGGATTTTAATCTTAAATTTTCTTAATTTATGATCTAATTATGTACTTCTGACACTACCATAAAACCATTGTCATTGGTATGATTTTTTTCTCTTCTTTTCAGTATTCTGAAGTAATCCTCTAGATTCAATACAAGATTACTCAGGAGTTCAGATTTCAGTGCTATTTTTTGTTTAAAGATAAACAATAGTAATTACTACTAATTGCAAGTGTACAGATCTTCTTACCCAGCAAGTGCAGAGCACTTTACAAATATTGATGGACTCAGTCTTATAGTGCCAAGAAAATTGAAGTAAGCGTAAATTTGGGCACCCAGCATGAAACAAATCTAGTAATATTTGTCTGTAATAAAAGTGTGTAATGGTTTATGATGATTTACTTCTGCCATTGACTCACTATGTAACCAAAACCTGGTTAAAAGAACTGGGGAGTGGCTGTGTAGGACAAGGGGCAAGGACTGAAGAGCCAAGAAGGGTTTGCTAGGGCGGGACACTGTAAATATAAGCCAGAAAGCTTGAATTGGTATTTATTTCCCCGCTTTATTTCTTTTTTATGGTTGTCAAATTACAGAAAGGGACAAGTTACTTTGAATTTCATTGAGCAGGTTGGGCTCAACATCTGTTCATGTTAGAACTGCATCTGCTTTGAGATGGGAAACTTGAAGAAGAAAGCATATGAGGAATGTTGCAGCAGCACGTGTTGCCTCAGCAGAGCGAGCCTCTGGCCTTATTTGGGAAACATCTCATGTATTTCTTTTTATAAATTAATCAAATCAATTTATACGTACTGTTACATCGTTTGCCCTTACAACTCACATTGGAGAGTTTTGTTGAGAAACTCACTAGTTTGTTGTTCTGTCAGTAAAAATCAACTTCGGTACCTTGATACCCAATGTGTGCTTCAATTTGAAGAGCACACTTCCTTTCATGTGCTTCTTTAAATCAAAATTTACTTTAAAGTCCCATTCCCAGTGATGGTCCTGCACTGGGGGCTGCCCTTACAAAGTACCTGTAATTTTTTGCTGGTTCTGGCATTTTAAGTCATCTTTGTATTGTTTTATACACTTATTGCCAGTGCCCAAACTAATTGGTGTAAGTAATTTGGCCCAAGTGTAATCTTTTAACCACAGTGAATTGCATTTGCTGTCACTTTGCAAGGTGTGTTGAAGGGTTTTTTCTTGATTCTTCCATTCATACAATTCTACATTGTTTTGAATTAGCTACTCAGTGTGCTGGACTGGATGGACAGCTCAGAATTCAGCATTCACTTGTCCTGCCCTGCATTATGGGATTTTTTCCTTTTTCGTTGGCAAAGTTCATGAATTGTTAACAGAAGGAATGGAGATCAAATTAACAAAGCTGTACACTTCCTCTGCTGGCATTAAATAAATGCTGCACATTTCAAGTCATTTCAGCCATTCAATCCATGTTAAGCTATTCTCAAAGACTGTCGGCCAGCCAGGGGAATCTACAGCTAAGCTCTGCTATTCTTAAAGAGAAAATGTTGCACTTGCATTTGGAATCATTTATTGATTTTGCTTTCAAAGTAGAGATAAAAGTCAAATATAAAATGTGATTTAAAAACAAGCAAAGGGTTTCCAGTGCTATCTGACATGAATCACAACTTGTCTCCAGCCAGTGACTGACTCCACCCCACAAGGCAGGTTAAGTCTTAAGCTTAACACACTCCAATGCACACCTCATGCAATCCACATGTATAACTCCAATACGTAATCCCAATTCCAGTAAAACTCAAATACTAGTATTACTTTATTTTAGTATTCATTAAGCAAGAGTGCATGTTGTGTGGTAGACAGTTTTTGCCACACAGCTAGGTGGTCCCTGCTTAGGCTGTTATGACAAATTGTTCTGAATAGAATGTACTGCAAATCAGTAATTAATCTAGTAACAAATTGGTTATAGCTGCAATCACTCAGCTTTTTTGTGGAAAAATAAGAAAAGCTTATTAGAAAACAAGGTTATGTTTGTGGAATAGGTCCAATGTAATAGCATTAATGAGCATATGAAGTTGGCAGCTTGTAGCATTCATGTTGAGTCAAAAGTCATTCTATAGATAAATTCATTTTAAGCTTACATACTGCTGGGGTATCATCGTTGTTGTTCGCTATCAAATGTCTGCTGAGAAGGCCTATTGAGATAGACATTGAATGACATCATTGCAGCCTCAGTTGACTAATACTGACTGATAGCTTGGACCAGTTTTAGCACAGACAGCAGGCTTTTCAGAAGCTGGAAGTGTGTTCCTTTCATGTCTGGTTTGGGACCTTCTGCATCCAGTGGCATTTGCATTGTGTAGAATAAGTGTTGTGAGCCATCCCATTTCCAGTGTCCCTTTTTCTTGATCAGCATAACAAGTTCCCTTTCATGTCAGGTAAAAGGACAAACCATGGATGGAACAAGGAAGCCTCCAGCTGTGAGTTAAGACTGTGGTTACTGAGTGATTCTATGTTTGAACGTTACTTCTTTGTATTGCTCATGAGCTTGGTTGTCATGAAAATCAGATTCTTCAGCAGAACTTTTGAGAGCCCCCATTACGATTTCAAATTGTATTACTGTTTTCTAAATTCAGAAAATAATAACTTTGGTGAAAAATAACAGATGTATAATTTTATGTCCTAGCGTGGCATATACAGGTGCTAGGAAATGACTACTGGTTTTGTACAAAGAAAAGAACATATTCTTTTTAAAACTTGTTTGACTTAGCAGCTTTTAAAGTCATTAGCCTTTGTTAATGTGATCAGTTTTGCACTAAGAGCCCCCATTTTGTTCTCCAGACACAAAGATTTCTGTCCCTGCAGCTTCTACACGGAACAGCGGAAGGTAATGAAGGAGTCACTTCAGTATAAAGTATACCTAGAGCATCTTTATCTTGTTGATTATCAGTTCTTAATGCTAGCCAGCCTACAGTGGTCAGTGGGGAAAAGTAATGAATGAGGCAGGAAAGAGATAACCAGGAAGATTGGATGGTATAAGCCATTTTCCCAGAAGAAAGTTGAGAAATGCGGTGACAGACCAACACTGTGGAAAGGCACACTGACAGCACGACCCATGCGCTCACACCCGTCACTGTTGACTGCTCCTGTTAGCTCTTAAGTTCAGTTAGGATACATGAACTGCCAGGGCAGTACAGAAGAGGTTTGCAGCACCATTTTCCTGTCACCGAACTGGGAAATCCAGGGCAGGGAGTTCATGGTGGGCTCTGTTGGAAGTCAGACCCAGTACTCCAGTGGGAATGCTAGATAAAGATCCCTGGTAACAAGTTGTGTGGAAACATGGGCCCATTTGCCCAAATGAGCAAGGAAGGAACTATCTTCTCCTCAGGCTATTGAGAATGCTAGTGGATATTTCTTATTTTGAGAGCTTTTCCTTCCATAGTTCATGAGAGTTGTTAGCCCATGAGAAAAGAGTTTAGCCATAACCTAAGGGACAGTTGAATGTCTGTGGGATGTTCTTTTGAAATGCTGAAAGACAAATTACGTCTTTTACGTCAAAGCTAGAAATTAGCCTTTGCCTTTGCATCACTAAGTGTTCCAGGAAGAAACGCCTGCTATTGCACAACACTGGGGAGAGCAAAGGATTATTTCTGGGAAGGGAATAAAAGAACAGATCAAAAGGATGCAGGTGAAGGGTATAAAGCAGCCAAGAACAGAAATCCTGCCATCTGTGGCCAGAAGAAAAAAAAATGGTTAAGGACTATGCTGTAAGCAAGGAAACATGTTTGTATCTGACTTCATTAGGGACAATTGTATGGACTCCAGATTCTGTTATGTGCAGGTTAAACTGCATTTGAATAACATTTTCTGGAAAAATAATAGCAACAAATTTATGTAAGACAATGAATCTTTCCGAGAAATAAAGGCATGGAAGATTGTGATAAAAGACCAATAAACATGAGGAGTGATCAAAATAATGCTCTTTAGACCTACTGATCTGTAATTAGGCAGAGGGAAATTGTAGTTCCATTAATGATGGGGGTTTTGCCCTTTGTGAGGGTAGGAGATGGAAGGACACCACTTCCATCATCTGTACAACCAGTTCCATTTGTTGCTTTGGCAGTCTGCGTCCTCACCAGTTCAGGCTGCTCAGAGACCTGAGCACCACCTCTCTGCTTTAGGTATTGCGGGTGAGATGAATTCTGCGTTCACAAACCTCTCTAGCTTTTAGAAATCTGTCAGGTTCTCTGGGAGAAGTAAAGTTCTTTCCCTCATGATTGTAAGTGCCATGGAAAATCAGAAACTGAGGCTTCAGAAGATAAATAGCAGGAATATACGAATTCTTCAAGATCTCAGTGGTCCAATTAAACCATTTTCTTTATGAAGACTCAGCTCATGAAAAACTGAGTATACTAATAAAACTGTGAGTCATCGTGCCTTTCTTACTGATTCTTGTTATCTTCCTGTATCCGAGGCAATAATAAACATGATTTATGTGCACTGTGTTTAATTTCCCGTGGTGTTCTAATCTCATGTGGGTGTGGGGGAAAAGTCAATGAAGATGGATGGTGAGCAGAACGCAAACTGGGAGTCAGGCAGCAAATGTGGCCAGAAATTTCCACACATCTCATATTGCAGAGATAAGTAACACTTTTACATCCTAAAGCTGATGTCATTTAGACTATATTAAAAGAAAGAATGACATGACTGGTAAGGCAGAGATATGGTCCCATCTGTACCCACAAAAAATGCCCATTTAAATCCCATTGTGCAGATGAATCATCATATGGTGCTTCATACTGAGGAGCATTGCTTCCCTCCATAGCACTGCTGACCAGGACAAGTTTCTGCGTGGATGTCTTCTGTAAAGTCCAGATAATCTAATTTATACTGCTACAGTTCTCCTCACTGAATCACCTGGACAATGAGGCACGCATGGCATCACAGGGACCTCCAGTGTCTTCAGTGCATTTTCTATATCCCATGGGTGTTTGATGGACAGCTGCCTGGAAACAGGCTGTGGGCTCCCTGGTGGCATTGTTCACAAGAAATTACTTCAGTCTTCTGAAGTATAGGCACACTAGAGGAAAATTATTGCAGGCTATTTTCTGGTTCGTTTTTTTGGGATACACTGTTGGGGCTTTTTTATTTTGAAACAACATTGAAACAGGTCATGAACCTCCCCACCCTCCTCCATCTACTGGCTCTGACAATACCCTCTGTATGGCTGTATTCCAGTCACTGTAGCTATTTAACTAAATGCTATTTATCTTTGCACAGGGGACAGGTAAGCCTACAGCTTCTACAGAGCTGTGACCCTCTTGCCCCCATGTGGACCTCTGCATGGAGGTACATGATACAAAAGAGGCACCATTGGCTGCCTGTAAGAATTTGAATGAAGATGTGATGCCAGAGCATTTGACTGAAATGGGAATCAGTGCTGAGGATGGCTACCAGGAAAGTGCTTTAGAGTGAAAGTGCAAATACATATTGACTTCTGTTCCTCATAAGATTACTTACCATGGCTCAATAAGCCAAGAGCATTGATTTCAAAATATGTCAGTCATGGACACATAACACTTAGAGGCAAAGAAACTTGACTTCTAGAAACATCACATACCTTCACAGAGAACGACTCAGAGAGAAAAAAAATGCCCTTCTAAGGAGCTGCTGTTTGTAGGGCAGTTGCACCCACTAGAGAGGAATACCCTGGGAAGCCCGGCTTTGTCTCCAGTTGTTTTTGGAATAAGAAAAAGGTCACATTTTAAGGCAACAATAGTTTAAGCCTTTGTGAGCAGCTCCTTCTTTATGGTCCATTTTGTGGTCTCAGCAGTAAATTATATTACTTTTTCTTCCAAGGAAAGGCAGCCTTACAGTTAGAGAAAAGCCTTTTGGGTTCTATTCCTCAGCTCCGTTATCCCTCCCTTTTCCAGTGAACACAGAGATCCTTAACCTACTTTTACATTATTTAGAGGCTCAGAGTCTGTGCCTGCTCTCTTTGAGAATAACTGGAATGCTGCCATTGACTTCAAAAAGAACATGGGCAGGCTTCTCGTTAGTTAACATTTGTAAAGTGCTTAGAGGTACTTAGGCAACAGATGTTACATAAATGCAATTATTATTGTAACTTTGCTATCAATACTGCAATGCCAAATTGCAGCTTGGGCAGTGGCCATTTAACACTGCAGCACAGGGTGTTCGCAGGATTAGGGTTTAGGTAAATGCAAGATAAAGAATCTTTCAAAATTCAATGCAACTATTCATCTACATAAATAAAGCTTCTACCTTAGTCTCCTAAATAAGGAAAACTCTTGTTTGTGTGTTTCTGTTTCTGTGAAAACTCTTCTAGAAGTATATATTAACAAAGCTCTTTCTTTCTGGTACAGTTATAAAACATAGGTGTTCAGATGTTGTAGACAAATTTAGTTTAACATATAATTGCTTAAATAATCTAAATTCCATAGTAAAGTCATCAGACTGAGTAATAGGGATGGGTATTTTCACTACCCCACCTCTATTCAAATCCAGCCATGTCGGAATTTCATGCCTGTAAAACCTTTAAACTCATGTTTGGAGAGAAATGTTATATATAGGTTCCTTGTTCATTTTTTTTTTTTTTTTATTAAGTGATAAGGTCAGTGATAGGCAGTGCCTTATACATAATGCATTGAACCTGGAGGTCCTTTAGACTGGGCTTTGATTTTGCTGGGAGAAGGTGGAAAGCAGTTCCCTCAGTTTTGGATGTTTAGGGAGTGCTGGGGCTCCATTCTTCTGTGCCCCCCCCCCCCCCATCTGTCATTTACATTTGTTCATAAGGCTAAAAAGAACCATCTTGTCATTGCAGTACGACTTCCTTCATAAAGTGCCACAGGGCTGCCCAGCGTTAGCTTCTGAGTAACCAGAGCACAAATAACCTGTCTCGATGCCAAAATTGGTGGAAACAAGCAAGGAACTGCGACCTTTAAATGCTCTCAGTGTTAAAAAAATGCCCCTTATTTATAGTCAGTCTGTATCTAGTACCGGTGTCATTTGCATGTAACACATAAGCATGTTTCTCCCCTGTGTTGAGAACAGCCATTTTTTCACCCAGCCCTACCTAGAAGGTACCAGTCAGTCATCCTTTGCGCAGCTCCACTGAAACAAACAAGAATTTGCCTCAGAGACCCTGCTAAATGTAATCCACTCTTTAAAATACTTTTACAATCGTGTTTGGCTCATCCACGTAATGCATTTTGTCTTTAGCTTTTGAAATAATATGTGTTTCTAAATAGGAGATGCAACAGTTCGATAGATGCACAACTCAGTGGATAAAGAACTGGCTGGATGGCCACATGCAAAGAGTTGTGCTTAGTGGCTCAATGTTCAGCTGGAGACCAGTAACGAGTGGTGTCCCTCAGGGTCGGTGTTGGGACCGGGCTTGTTCAACATCTTTGTTGGTGACATGGACAGTGGGATTGAGTGCGCCCTCAGCAAGCTTGCCAATGACACCAAGCTGTGTGGTTCACTTGATACACTGGAGGGAAGGAATGCCATCCAGAGGGACCTTGCCATGCTTGTGAGGTGGGCTGATGCCACCCTGCTGAAGTTGAACCATGCCAAGTGCAAGGTCCTACATCTGGGTCGGAGCAATCCCAGGCACAGCTCCAGGTTGGGCAGAGAAGAGAT
>JANRGW010036942.1:1244-20471 GCA_024733675.1 Psilopsiagon aymara | reverse complement strand
TTTCTTTCTTTCTTTCTTTCTTTCTTTCTTTCTTTCTTTCTTTCTTTCTTTCTTTCTTTCTCTCTTTCTCTCTTTCTCCCTTTCCCTCTTTCTCTCTTTCTCTCTTTCTTTCTCTCTTTCTCTCTTTCTCTCTTTCTCTCTCTTTCTCTCTTTCTCTCTCTTTCTCTCTTCCTTCCTTCCTTCCTTCCTTCCTTCCTTCCTTCCTTCCTTCCTTTCTTCCTTTCTTTTCTTTTTCCTTTTATTGGGATTTTTGCAGGATGAAGCTCAAAAGTTCCTGGTAAAACTTCAAGCCTTGCCTTAATGGTGAAGTTGTGCCAGGAGCATCACAGACGACTGATCTGTGTCCTCCAAAAGGAACTTGGAGCAGCTCAACAGCCAACAAGCAGTACTGCATGAGCAAGAGAGGAAAGCCCAGAGTGGGTGAACATGCAGTGATGTGCAGATATCCGAATATCCTCAGTTTAGGAATGCAGATGCTACTAATCCGCTTTATTCCTCTAGCACCTGTGGAGCTCAAACCACAGGTTTCAAGGCCTGTGGAGATCCATACAGTCCCAATGACCAGCACTGGCACGTTTTTTGTCTGGGATTTCCTGGGCTGTGTGATGTCCATGTGTGCAGTGTGGTGCAGGTAGAGCAAAACAGATGCTTCCGGGAGGGCTCAGATCCCTGCACATGTGCTGCACAGATGGGCTGAGGCAGTAAATTTGCCATTTTCCTACACAGTGAGCTTTCTCTGACCAGTGTGTAGCAAATCCCTCCCCAGGATCAGTGTGACAAGCTGAGCCCCTGTTGTGCAGTCTATGTGGGCAATTACTAGAGTGATGCCCCATAATTCAGATGGTTGGCAGCCTGTAAGGTATCCCTGGCTGGACTTCCACACATCAGAAACCTGGGCAAAGGTAAAAGTCCTCAAGATCTGCTGGGGACCATCTCTAGATAGGAAAACAGGGCACATTGGAGGCACAAGGGGGAACAGGAACCTCATCCTGGGAGTTTGTAGTACTGAGGATGAGACAAAACCACTAAGCTCAGATATGTCCAACTCCTTATCCTTACAGCTCTTGGTGTGCCACCTTCCCATACCAGCATTACTACTTGTAGGGCCCTGTACTGAGCTAGAACTGAGGCTTGAGCTTGTTTTTAAATAAGCACGGGAAAAGATGTAATTTAACATTGCTCAGTCACCCAAACTGTTCACAGCTCTGTCCCAGATATGGTAATGCTAGCACAAGGTGGGAGCACCCTACAGGTCAGGCAAGAGATGTGGGACAGAGGGTCAGGTGAGCTGCAAAACCACGAGATGGTATTGACCCCAAAACTCTATATTGGAAACCATGGCTCAAATCTGACCTCTCCCTCAGCATCTTTCATAGCCACAGCTTTCACTTGAGCGTGGGCACATCTGAAATAAATCTCATGATTCAATACTTGCCAGACATGCAGTACCTACTGTAACCTTAAACAAATTGCTCCCATGGTTAATTAGCCTCCAAGTATGTTATTTCTCATCTGAATGTGTCTGCCTTCAGCTTCCAGCCACTGGAACTTCCTAGGCTTATTCCAGATACATTAAAGAGTCATCTGCATTTGGAAATCTCTTTCCCAGGCAGATTGGCATCCTTGGAATAATAATAATATAAAAAGGATCATGTAACAAAGAATGAAGCTGCACAAGGAGACAAGTTACTATTGCATGGGCTCCCAGGGGGTTTATTATCATCGGCTGACTCCTGGGTGCTGGACTTCAAAAAAAGGATTATTTCATCTGCATTCCCTGGAGTACTACAAAACCGAACTGACCTACAAAAGCCTCAAATGCAGCATTGGTGTGCCTGTGGTGCCATGGTAGATCTGCAGAGCTGGATGGCAGATTTCTGCCCTTTGAACCAACAGTGATGAGTAGAAATAGCTTTATCTCATGTCTGAATTGGTTGATGAGTGGGACCTAAAGCACAGGCTTCAGTTACTAACTTCTCCAGGTTCAAGTAGCACAATCAAGTACCTGTGGCAGCAGAGACTGGTACCAGACCAAATTCATGCTACGTGCTGCAATGACCTTGACCTGCAGTGCCAGATTTCAGAAAGGATTTCACTCTGAGGAGCAGAACCTGGCAGGGACTACATGTAAAATCACAGCTATAGTGTATTCTCCCTCTGCTCAGCATCACCTTTCTGCAACCAGCTGGAGCTGCGCAAGCCTTCTAGCAAAGAACCCTAACTATTCAATGATTGTTCCAGGCTGCCCAACCTCAGTAATCAGCACCCCAGGAACCCTCCTGGTTCTATTACATCTTTCTGATGTACTTATACAGTGGCATAATCTCATCTATGTCTTTTCTTGCTCATTTTGTTCTTCCTATACAGGAGGCTATGATTTTGGCATTTCAACCATTCAGATCAAGTTTCAGCAGCAACTTTCTTAACCTTTTCCTCCTGAGAGAGCAATAGGTAAATCTTTTGCTCATATCTCAGATCCTTGACCCTGCTATATAACCAACCACAGAATGCCTCATCACATCCTTCACACCTCATTTCTATGTATCTATGAATGGATTCACTCACAAGTTTGATGCTACCAGAGTCTGAGTTCATGCTACAGTGACCTCCTTTTCCCTTCGCATCATTAGTTTAATGTTGCTTGTCTTGTGGCTTGTTTTTTGCACAGATTCTTGCTCTGAACCTATTCAGTGTCCTGGTACAGTCTGCACCTCCAGCCTTGCGGCAGCTTGGGTAAGGGTGAAGTTTCTGGCTCTGCTGACTGAAATGAACTCACCTCTACAGCATCACTAAAGAGCCTTAGACCAATACAGCAAGGGTGTACTCTTTAAAGGAAGTAAAAAAGCCACAACAGAGCTTCTAAAACTGCAGTGCTTACAAGTCCCTGTGTTGAATGGGGCAGAAGTCCTTGTCAGCAAAAGGACCAGACAAACACCACTGTATCTTCCCGAAGCCTATCCAGAGATATTCTCTCTGCTGGGTAACACCTACTCCAGGCTCGCCTTGTTTCTCTTCCCTACTTGAATTTAACCAAAAAAGCTCTGTCTACACACTGTTACTCCAGAGCAAGTCCTGGACAAAAAGCAGTGCCTGGACTGACAGATGTGTGCTGCTCGACAGCCACAATCCTCTTCATAGACACAAGGCATGGGCAGTCATCATAGAAATACTGCCAAAGACTCCCATTTTTATCACCTTGATTTTGCTTAGCCCTCTGCTTGTGTTGAACCTCAGGAGTACAGACTGGCTATTCCATGAGTTATAAGCTAACACCTCTTTGCACATATGTACCAGCACACGAACCTGGGCTTGGGCTTGATTTATGGATGCAGGGAGCAGGGCTGAATATTGCAACAGGTTTTAGCCTGACCTCTACCTGGGCTGCCCACAGACAACCAAGACACCATCTCCACGGCGCCTCCTGACCCTGCCATGTCTGCAGCTGGCAGGGAGGAAGGACTTCATCAGCACTGAAAAACGTGCTTCCTCCCCTGTATGGGATCCTTTCAGAGCTCACTCTGGAATGACACCATCATCAACAGAAGCCAGTGACCCACATGTGTGTGAACTCCGCACAGGTACTACAAACCAGGGGTAGGAGGTAGTAAAATCATGAAGGATGAGAAAATCTTGTGCCTTGCTAGGTGAGGAATGGCACGTGGGAGCTAACCTCTCTTGCTGCTGCCACCTGACCAGAGGTGCAGTGGCTCTGTGACCAGATGTTCTGCTGTGACAGCAGTGGTAAGAACAGGCCAAGGAGGCTGGGAAGAGAGCAGATGGACACCGAGGGTGGCAGCAGGTCTGGTGGCTCTGAGAGCTGGGAGGATAAGGAGGTAGGGAAAGGCTATAGCTCCACACAAGGAAGATTTTCACTTCTCTGGTGACTTCAGTCAGGCTCAGGAACCAAAGTAGCCACAGAGCATCAACAACATCTAGCCTAGCATGGACACAAGTGCCTGCCAGCCCTTGTCCTCCTGGCACTACTGCTCCTGCCGTGGTTGAGTTAACACCCAGATGCTTGTTAGTGGCTAGTGGCAAAAACTAGGCAACACCAGCTAAGGGAAAGCAGGTCGTGAGCACACCCAGCCAAATCTGCACAGACATGCTGGTTTAAGTTTTGTGCCAAATGTTCTGAGCTTTAAGACGTATTAGCATCTTTTCTTCCTAACAGCTTTCCCTTGTGTTTCTTCCCTTAGTGCTGAATGTGTGATTCAGTCATGCATTAACCTTTGTGTCTGAATCCTGATCTGCTGTTAAAATCTATGCTAATTCCTTCAAATCTCACAGATTTTTTCCACAAGCACATCCCAAGCAGTTCTGGGATTCCTGTACCCACAGACGCAGTAGGTAGCTAACATGGTCTGTTCTCCAACAGCTCAGGCTGCATGAATGGTCTAATTAACACCTCATCAGACTCAACTGGTGGTTGTGTCTGCAGAAATTCCCTCTTGCACCTGTGCATTCACAAGACACCATTCCTAGCCTCCAGCACAGCAGGTCCCAGCCATTGGAGCAATGCATCCCTGCATTGTAGACCCTGTGTAGCGGTCCTGGTCCAGTCTCTAGGAGTTGCCAGCCTGCAGTGACTGTGATGCACTCTACATATCTGAGAGATTGCACTGTGCAGGGTGGTACAAAAGCTCAGGAGCAATAACGCAGCAGTGAAAGGTGTGCAAAGCCCATGTTGCTGTGTGTCAGACAGGGCTCTCCTCCCCCTGCCATATCCTACCTCCACCATCAGGCAGTGCATAGGTTTCACCATCACAGCTCAGTGTTGCTTGCTAAGGACAGCCTGTGCAGTGGGACAGCATGCACACAGTCCTACATGCTGCAAACCTTCAGGTTCCTGATCCCTGCTCATCATCTAGCCTGTTTAGCAGACCCCAGAGAAAGGTGGCATCCCAGGTTCAGTCCCACCATGTTCTGAAGGACAGGCTCAAGGATTGGGTCAGAACAGCCTTGAAGATGTCCGTCTCCCATCACTTGAGAGAGACAGAGCATGGTACACAGCAGAGAGCAATGTCCAATTCACATTGATGCTGCCATTATTGCAGGACAAGGTTTAATATAAAGAATGAGTTTAGCTTGCTTGCTTGAGATAACAGTTTAACACTAGACTACAATGTTTGGAACACAGAGCATGGAACAGGAAAATGTAATTTTAGGTAATACTTCAATATGAGACTCTTCTTTGAGTGTTTCAGGACCTCAGATAACTCTAGAGGCTTTACTTGGAGAACATCTAATGCCAGCTTCTGCTGTTGAAGATCATCTCTTGGGCCTCTCTGAGAAATCCTCCCCACCAAAAAACACCCCTTCACTTTGTGTAACAGGGCGCTGCTTGCCTGACAGACTAATCCACCCATCCTGTCTTCTACTCTGGGGTGTTTCATATCTCCCCTCCAGCCCTACTTAACATTTGAGTCATAGTCCTTCACCTGGCATATCTTTTCCTACCTGGTTGACTTCTGCTCTTCATCAGTTTTTCTAAAATAAGAGAAAAACCTTGCAGGTTTCACATCATCAGGTCTGTTAACCGCACACAATGTGTTCACTCTGGAGCCTTCGTCCTACTGTGAGCACTATGTAGACCACTCGTGGTGGTCTAGCAATGCAGACTGCAGGCTTGCCATTGACAGCACCTTCCTAAATTCTTTCTCCTCTCTTCTGCTTGTCTACTCTGTGGGACTCATTCAGATTTGAAGGCATGTCCTGGCCATGACAGCCCCAGGCACACGCTGAGCCACATCCTATTGAGCTCTCAGTATCACTAACTGAAAGTACTCAAGTGACCTCAGGGAGCTGCTGGGAATTAAGCTCGTGCTGTCAAGCAGCTTAGGCATTGGGGTTTGTTTATTTGTCCTTTTGCAACTCCATTTCTTAATACTGCCAATGGGTGTTTAGCCTTTTGCCTTTGTGTAGTCAGACTTGTTCCTCCTCTTTATGCCCTGCCTAGCAATAATTGGGTCTTTATGTGGAAAGCCAAGCAGCTATTTTCTCACAGGACCCTGTGGGCCATGGAGGCATGTGCTGCTCACCATGAGCTGCAAACACCAGGATTTAGAGTGCATGACACAAGATTTCTCCATGGGAGAGAGAAGTCTAAGCACCTCTGGACCAGTGTCATCCTGGCAGGCACGGATGGCAGGAGACAAACAGCATATAGCTTATAGAGCAGGCATAGCATGCTCGTTACAGCTCTTTCATAGCTGCATGAAAGACTGGAGAGTCCCCACCACATAATCACCAGGACTGCTCAAACCTCAGCCCTTCCCTACCTTCCCTTTCATTCTAGATGGTGTTTCTGCCATCCTCTCCGTCATACACTACAGCCTCACTCCCAGGGTTGCTGTCAGTCACAGTGCAGCTCCAGCATTGCAGAGCTGCTGGACCACCCTGGCCGTGCAACTGAGTTCTTCCAACCCCTCTTCCCTGGGACCTGGCTGCGGCGCACCAGGGGCAAACACAGCAGTAGGACTTCCCTTTCTCTAAGAGCTTCTTGGCATTCATCCCTGTTGTTTTCCTTACTCAGCCCACTCCTCCCAGTGCTAATGGATTTCCTGCTGATCAAGGCTACTACAACATTTTGTAACTCTCCCTGCGTTGTACTGAGCAAGATGCACTCGTATGGCACTGGTGGCAGCCATGGCGCGGGTGCAGGGGCTGCTCCTCCACTTCTGTCAGCAGGAAGGATGCTGGTGTCACAGCTGGTTCCACCAGCTTTATGGTCTCGCTGTGCTGCTGCAGCAGAGCTGAGAATCTGGCCTGGCCCTGGCTCCCTCCCCGCCTCACCAGGGACTGCATCAGTGTACTGTTTATTGTTTCTGCCAGATCATTCATGCAGATGTTAATGAATACTAGACACAGCTTTGCTCCCAGCAGAGTCCCTTCCACACCTCCCCCTGCCCAGCCCTCTGCACTGGAGTTTCTGTTTACAGTCCTGCAGGGAATTACCCTTCTGCTGCACAGCCTTGGAGCCTCACAGTCCCCATTCCTGCTGCCAGCAGGCTCCCACACCTCCCTGGTTCCTGTAGCTGTCCAATGTCACCTCCAGGTGTCCGCGTCCCTCACTGTCACCATTCCTTCTCCACCTCTGGCCTCCCCAAACTAGAGAAGTGCCAATTCTCCTAGGAAGGAGCAGAAAGCAGAAAGCTTGGCCAGTGAAGAAAGTTGCTACAGGTTCCTCCTCTGCATAGATGGAGAAATCACAGGGAGAAGTCACCAAATAGCAAGAGAGAAGCAATTTGCTCGGGAGGACTCTGAGACATCTACACTGATAAGTGGTGTCAGGATCCATCTCCCAGCCCTGCAGCTTATGGGCATGCAGGAGCCTGCATCCACACCAATACATTACCTTCATGTCCCAACACGGTGAGCACCTCAGTCTGCCTATAATTGGGAAATTCTGGGAATACTTGGGAGAAATTGAAGGAATTGGCCCAACCCAAAATCCCACCAGTGACTATGTCCTCAAGCCGCTGGTACTGTGGTGGCTGAGCTGCACAGAGCCTCACTGTCCTGGCAGCCTTTGGACATGGGGAAGCTAAGGAGCAAGTCTACCTGATGCAGGGTTTCTGATCTCTTGGTCAAAGAAATACCACTCACCCTTCCAGGAGAGAGATGACGTTCTTTCTGGGCCTCCCAATGTTTGGCCCATAGAGGTTTGCTCTGGAATAAGTGCGGATAAGCTGCAGCAGGCTTCTCAGCTGGACGTAGTCCTTCCCCAGCTGGCTGCCGTTCACCGAGCGGCCGATCAGGGTCCGATAGTTATTGGGCTCTGGGAAAATAAAAATAGACCAGCAAGGCTTGCCAGCTCTGTTCCTTCAGCCGTGCTTCCGGAGGCCGACACACAGCTCATGCTGTAACACAGCTTGAGCTCCACAAGGAGCCTCTGAGGAGTGGATGAGGGCAATCGCTTACTCTCCTGTGCCAGCACCTCCTCCTGTGCCCCTTCTACTGTATGCTGTCTGAAGGACTCTGCCTTGGTGTCATGCTCCTGTCCCTGCAGGTTCCCCCACTCCCCTGGCACTGCAGCTGCCACACAGGTCCGTATAGCTGCTGGCCAACCCAACAGTCAGGCCAGAAACATTTCATGTGCTTAACATCAGATGATGGAAATGTCCAGTTAAGGGGCTAACATGTGCCAGGTCCGTCTAAGAGATAGTGCTGCTTTATAGCAGTGTCCTTTAAATCCTTTTGAAACTGCACTGGCAAAGCGTCTTTGGATCTGCGAATATGCTCTTCCGAAAGGGAGAGCTTTCTTTTCACTTCTCTAATACAGTAAGCTCCATTCCTGTGGCTCTCCTGTTCCCACACTCACCATTGCCCAGCTCCCAGGAGATGTTGTACTTCTTGCTGGCGCTGTACTTCAGAAGGCTGAGGGCATTGGAGCTGTTCCAGGAGTTGTTGGGATTTCGGCGCAGAGCATTCAGTGCAAAGATCAGGTGAAGGCCGGAGCAGTCAGCAAAGTTATAGAGTTTGTCTAGAGACCTGGCTGGGAAGAAACAAGAAACAGTTTGTAGTTCAAACAAAAGCCAGTTCCAGGAAGGTTCAAATGATCCTGCTGTCCATCAGAGCTTGCCTTCTGTGGAGGATGAACCAGGGTCAAATGCCATCCCATGACATCTGTAACAGTAGAAACGCACCTGACCTTTGAAACCAGGATAGGATTCCAGGTGTGGGCTCATATCTTTCCAGCATGATACTTGGATTCCCTCCACCACTGTGTCAGAGCTAGAGGCCGTGTTACCGGAGACAAGTGACTTTATAACATCTCTTTTCATCTGCTCTTGGCATGGGAAGTTCAGCCTTTCCTGCCCTCATCCTGCCTTGCATCTCTTTCAGAGCAGATCCCTGCAGTGCCTGGGGACCAGAAGAGGAAATCACCACCCCAGACTGCCAGCCCATGGCCACCTCTCCTGCATGACACCACAGCCTGCTCTCTACCCCCACAGCCCCCTGTGCAGCAGCCAAGCCTCAGCAATAAACAAGTAGAGCCTCCAAGGTGTGCACCTTGCACCCTGCTGACCTCTGTTCTTCATGCAGAGAGGAGCTTCATGCCACTCCTTGAGACCAGAGAGAAGAGGGCTCCCTGCCTGCTGAGAACCTGGCCAAGCCCTCCTGGGATGCTGGGGTATTTGTGGGATTTGTGTCCTACTTGCTGGCTACAAAGCTGGCATTTCACCTGCTCCATTGTGGGCTTGGTGAGCAGTGAGGGACCGGCCAGCAGCCGAAGGAGAAAACAAAGAAAGGGCTGGCCCACTATTCAGGGAAGAGTGACATTAGCACAGAACACAGCTGGGAGAAACAAAACCCTTAATGCCTTCTTTTGCTTCAATCTTCCCTAAAATACTCAACAGCAATCAAATGCCTGACAAAGCTAATGCCAGCATTAGCAGGATACAAACTCACACAAAAGAAGATATGGTGAGAGAGTAATTAGATAACTGTGGTGTTTTCAATCATCCCTGCCTATTGAATTGCATCCCAGGACGCTCAGTGAGCTTCCTGAAGCAGCCTTGGAGATGCAACCACTTAACTGTGAGAAGCCACCAGGGATGGGGAGGTTCCAGGGGGCCGGGGGGGCAAACCGAGGGCTCCACTTTCAGAAGAGGGGAAAGAGGCACTGGGGAATTAGAATAGGCAGACCGGCTTCAGGTCCCAGAAAAATACTTGGACAAATAACCAAGCTGCTTGTCAGCACTTACAAAATATAAGGAGATGATCAACAGCCACAGGAATGTGTCAAGAACAAATCACACTGAAGTAATCTACTGACAGAAGAGCAGAGCTTGTGGGCAGCAAAGCAGCCATTTAAGTCCTATACCTTGGTTGTTTTTCAGGCTTTGGACATGACTGCACATAATGTTCCCTCCAGAATGCAAGGTAACTCAGATCTAGTCTGAACTGCAGCTATAAACAGGCACACTGAGAGCAGCTACCAGTAATTTGCTGTTCAACTGAAGGGTCAGGCAGCCTGCTCTGGGTCTTTTTATACATTTCCAGTAAAGAAGGGTATAAAGGAGGAGGGTACATATATCAGCCTTGCCATGGCACTAAAGGGATAGCATGGCCAAGGAAGCTGAAGGGATGGAGAGAAGGTTCAGCATATTACTCTAAGCCCAGGGGTGATGCTGTCAGTCTCCCTGTACCTGCACTGCTCAGCTGAGGTGCTAGTGAGATGGTGACAGCCAGAAGCTGCTCACTCCAGCTGGGATAAGCTGCTCACAGCCTGTACATCTGCATTTATCCCGTCGCCCTTCCTGGACACTGAAAGCCTCAGTGAATATGGAGCCAGCTCTGAGGTCTGAAAAGAATAAACTTATTTTAAAAGTCATGTTTTAAGGAGGTCAAGGAAATCAGCTAACTGAATAGCTAACTAGCAGAGTCATGAAAAGAAGAAAGGAAAAATGTGGAAAAGAAATTCCTAATCCCTTTCACAACCTTTTTCTAAACGCTACTGGTTGTTTGAGTGAGAGTAGCTGAATTAGATTAATCTAATGTATTCATCCCACTGGTTCAGGCACATTAGCTGTTTTTTCTGGATATTTAGTGAATTAGAGACAGATACAGTTACTTAATAGTCATTTACTTCAAACCCCCAAGCAGAAAGCTGTGCTTGAAATGAGTCTCCTGTAAAGAGGATAAGATAGGCACCTAAATGGCAACATGAAGATAGCAAAAAGGTTTCACCCGCAGTTCCCTGCTAGAAATGAAACCTTTTCACTGGTGCAAAACAGTTGTATTACAGGAGGGGATTTGCTTCATGTTTAGGAGCCTCTGCAGAGGACTGGGAATTGATTTTCCATGCATCCACCAGAGGAAACAAGCCTTCTGTTTATCCTGATGCAGGGCCTGCCACTGTGAAATTATATTTTCCCCATGAGACCTGTTTTGTTTCCGTGCGCCTGGACACAGAGATGCCACGTGTATTTTGTGTTCTGCCATGACTTTCCAAGCTGGAAACCTCAGTGATCAGGAGGGAGAGCTGGGAGTATTGCACAGATGTTTGGGGGTTGTTCCTGCACTCCCAGAACACAAACTCACCTGCAGACTGTAATGAAGCCACAAAGAGCAGAAAACTACCAATAAACCTCTCTCTGCATCAAACTCGGTTGTTAATATGGGCACTCTTGCAATCAAGACTATCAGGTATCAAGTCAGCTTATCTCCTTCAATCCTTAGCAGCTGCCCTGGGATAGCATGAACTTGGAATCACCATTCTCTCCAGAGCCTTGATGACCAGTCTGCACAAGATACTCAGCCATTAGTGGTTAAAGGGCATGTCTGACTCCTGAGATGAACACCTTAAACTAGACACCCCTGTTGCAGACAGTTGCAGTAAGGTAAGTAATGTCATGGGTGTCTAAAGCACAAAAAGAAACATATTTAGAAGACCTCGAGTGACGTCCAGCCCCCCATGAGTACAAACAGGGCCAAAAGAGAGTGCTATAAATACTTTACTGCCACGGCCACATTATTTCTGAGCAATGAGAACATGAAGAAATGCAGTATTATTAACAGCTGGCTAGCCCTCACTTTGAATTCTGGATAATTGCACTGCTTTTTCTTCATCAAACACAGAAAATCTTGCTGGAATTTAACCTTTCCCAGCTAACAGATCATTAGGCAAGGCTTTCACAAAGCATTTCAATAGAAAAAGCCATTGTCATACCAGAATGAATCTTAATAGAGCAGAACTGGATTTAGAGGATGTTCTCCCTGCCCCTTCTCCCCCCCTGCCTGTGCAGGCTCAGCACACATGAGCCACTGAGCTAAGGGAAAAGGAATAAAGCAGATAAAAATAAACATAATAATTACAAAAAGTTCAAGGATGCCAAGAGTGAGCTTCTGCCACTTACGGATGCTCACAACTGATGCTCACATAGTTGGAGTGAGGCTAACTGAGGCAGCAAAGCTACATGCTCTGTCCCTTGCACCCAGCAGCAGTGCTTGCTGACCGGTTTCAGTGGGGATGGATGCCTGCCTCTGTGGGTTTGGGACTAACAGCAGCCAGCAGACAGAGATGAAGGCCCCAAAGCCTGGCACAAAAGAGAAATCAGAAGATATTTGGGCTTTCTCAACCTTCTACTTTCTTGGTTGTATAGGCTTGAATGCATCTGGAGAGTGAATACTGCCTAATGATGCATGGCTGGGTGGCCGCCAGTGAAGATCTGCTCTCAATCCTGCCCTCATCTGAAGCTCTGCTCAGGGATTAAAGGTTTTGACTGTTTGCATGGATCCCTCGCCCTGCCCAGAGGGAGGCAAGCAATTTCAAAATGCAAGAGAAGGTGTCTGTGAGGCCACAAACAGTGATGGTGCTCATGGGACAAGTATGTGTTTTGGGATTCTTTCCCATTTTTCTCCTTTTCAGATTTTAAAGTTCTCTAAAAGATGGATGGCACGTAACTCTGTGGCATGCCAACACAAAACGTGAGGCACATGAAAACATCTCTGGCAGTTTAAAATTATTGGAAAGACTTCCCAGTTGTAATCATTGACTTCAGCATTATACTAGAGGCTTTATAAAGAGCAGAATATTGACTGCCATTTGGTGAGAGGGACAGTTCAACAATCTCTGGGTTTGAAAGTCTTCCATGTTTTTATTCTGCTTCAGGAATTTTGCTTTGGCAGGATTTAGCACAGAGAGTGGAAATGCATGTGCACGCTGAGACAGCGGCTGAGATCAGCCAGTGGGCTGGGAGATGGCGGGGCATGGCATGGCGTGCCAGCGGCTTTCGTAACTCTGGGAAGCCAACCAGAAGGACAGGAAAGAAGAGCCTGTTCTCCCTCTATCCCCACTATTCACCATGTCCACCTCTTGCACGTACAATGCATACCAGCACTGAAGAGGATGGGGTGAAAGCTGAGCGGGCAGCACACTCCGCACTCCCCAAATCCGCAGGTTAGCTGAGAGACCAAGCAAATGCACAACAGATGAACCTTTCTGTGGATAAAGCAAAGAAACGCAGCTCTAGAAATAACGATTTTAACTGATCATTGGTATTGCATGACTGCATTCCCCACAAAGTCTGAGCAATGCCTGGAGCATCCCTGCAAACAGCTCCTGGTGGCAGCACCAAAGCCAGCAGCACCCCTGCTCCTTGAACACCCCATGGGAGATAGCAGAGGGAAGGGGGGGAAAGACCTGGCAAAGAGCAGAGAAGCCCGAAGAGAGCTTGAAAGGGAGGAGGCAGAAAGTACAGAGTGTTCAGACAAGAGACGAATAAGATTGCTGGTGAGAGCAATGAATGGAAAAAGAAGGGTATTCCCACTTATAGAAGAGCAAGTGGGTACATGGAAAACTTATTTACAAATTGCCACCATAGTCAGCTGAATCCCATTTGCACTGGCTCTCTTGGGCTGAAAATCCTCATAAAACCACATGTGTGTGGCAAGGACTTAATGTTTTTGTAGCAAATAATATGAATCAGAAGATATGCAACAGGCAATCAGAGTAACTCCAGACCCATGGGACAGGTCTGCAAAACTGGCTTGAAATCTTCCCATGGATTCCATCCCCAGTCACGGTAGGGAAACCAGACCCACACACTCCACAGCTTGGACACTTGGAGCACCAAAGAGTGGCCTTCAGCATCACTGCAAGTTCAGAAGAAAAGCAGGATCCCAACACTGTCCATATGCACTATAATATGCAGCTTGATCCACTGGATCATGGGAAGATTTTCCTATTCTAGCTGCATGTTATGCCCATTCCTTCAGAGTTGCGGCTTAATGAGAATTTTAAAGATTTTGAGGATACCAAGAAACCCACACAGTTGCTGGGAATTGCATTCTAATGATGACCATCCCAGCTGGGAAGCTGTTTGGTTTTAATTCAGTCTTCTGAAGCATTTTGCTATGCAGTAAAACCACACTGTGTAAAGATGCTGAAGAATTCCCAGGCAAAATTGCTGGCAGGAGGAAAAAGTTTGCTCGCCTCAGGCACACGTTTCACCTGAAATGCTCCCTCTACCTGGTCAGCTTCCGATTTCCTCCTGAGAGGATGGAGGTGTGCAGAACTGTCCCTTGCTCTCATTTACCTCCCAGGCTTCTTTATTGTTCCACGGGGCAGCAAAGCCTGGGGGGCGCTGCGTGAGGGAAGTGCTTCCCAAGGCAAGGTGCAGCATTGGAGGTCTGTTCTGAGTGACAAGAAGTGCTTTGGCAGAGCCTAACAGTGCTATAGAAAAGGGATCTAGTTTAATCCCATCTGAAGAATACCTGAAAGATGGAGGAACTGGCTTTAATACTGCCAGCCAGTAAAGAAACGCTGCGCACTGTGTGTTAATGAGAACCTGGATTTTATATCCAGCTGGATGACAGATGGGGGATCTGGGGCTATTCCCCTTGGAGTATCGAGGGGGCCTTGTTCCAAGGGAATTGTTGTCATCATCCCCAGTCTTTAAGCAGCTGAACATCGACCCTCAATATTCATTCAAGTCTTTAACTAGATTTTTCATCTCACTGCCAACGCAGAGGTGATTATGCTGACCACGTGAGCTAGGTTTAGTCCTTAACACCACCATACAGAAATAGCAGTCTGGGGGCTTGGTGTCAATCTCTCGCCAATAAGGAGCTTGGCCGGCAGCCATGGATTGTAGGCTGAGTTCCCAGCTGGCATATAACTTGGAAGACAACCATGAGGTCTGGGTTCAATATCCAATTGCTAAGGAGTCTGGCTGACAGCCTCATTTTGTGGAATGAATCCCAAATTAATATAATGCTTTTGATACCAGACAAGGGGCATGGCCCACTTCCAAATTCTGTAAGGCTCAGATAAAAGCCATAGGCATTGGGTTCAGTGTGTAAATGGTATTGAGGTCGGATAACATTCAGGATTGGTCTTAATCCTCAGATGGTGAGAAAAAGGAATGAGCCCTGAGCTCCGCCTTCATGCAAAAAAAAGAGCTCAAATGAGCAGAATAGCTCTGTTTTCAATCCTCGTGTGGTTGAGAGCTCACAGGACAGTAATGGTTTCTAGGAACAAGTGTAAATTGTCATAGATCTTCAGAAGAGATGGGGGATCTGGGTTCAATCTCCAATTGCTGTAAAGCTCAGACAATGGCCAGAGGGGCAATTTCCAAACCCTCTGTTCCAGTTGGGAAGGAACTAAGATCACATTACCGCTAAGAAAGCAGTTTTCTTCTGCTGCATAACTTAAGACATTTTCTCTTTTGGATCAGGATGAATCTAACATCTTCTAAAGTTTCAGAGGGAAATGGAGGTGGGTGAGGAGAGAGCTGCAGGCTTGTACAGTGCAAGAGAAAATAAGACCATGAGCACAACCTGCTCTTATGCGCCTTGTTGGCCACCTGGCATCACTGGCCTTGAGACGTGGAAAGTGCTCCAGAGAAAACATGGGGACTGCTCATCAGCATCCTCATGCTCTGCAGTGCCTGCACCACTAGGCATCCTTGGGGCTTCTGCAAGAGGCAGCTCATTCTACGCAGAGACAGTGATAGCCTGTGTTGCAGTTACTGGCACCACTTGTACAAGCGACTGGTGTGAAACAGCGAGTGCAGCAATAACTCACTCCTGCTCTCATAGCTCACTTGTGGAGTAGCCTGCTGACACAGCTAGTCCCACTTTGTGTAAAGGATTGCAAATAAAATGTGTGTAAAATGCTCAGCTTCTTCTTCAAGTGGGCATTTAAAGCTGATTTGTTACATAGAAACCCTTCCTGGATGAGGTTTTATCGAAAGCCATAATTTGATAAACCAGAACTATCTCCCTTCCCTTGAGAAAGTTCTTTAAAATCTAATTCTGGCCCCTGGGACTCTCAGATTTACCTCTGAAGTCTGAATAGGGTGGATCACAGAGGACAGGGTCTTTTTGCTGTGAGCGCTGCTGTAACGAGCTGTGGCTTGTGGCTAGCCGAGCTCTCGAGCAGCAACCGCAGGATTGGGGTAGCCCCCCCCCCCCCAAACACCCTCTCAGGGCAACAATGACCCATTCCTAATGACCAGGGGTGCTGAAGACAAGCCCTGTCAGCACAATCCCTTGCACAGGCAGTGGGCACAGCCCAGCATTTTGCTCTTTACCCCATGCAAAGCTACGGTGCCAGGGACAGGTTACAGCCCATACCACAAGGTTGCCTTCCTCCAGGCTTTACCTATGCATGTGGAAGGAGCAAATGCACCAGGCTTGGGAACAAGGCTGCAGATAGAACCCAGCTCCACTGCCAGACCATTTGCTGACAGAATGACTGTTTTATATGGCTATAAGAGCAGCTATAAGCGCAGCTGTCTGAAAAGCAACAAAATCTATGATGTGTGTTTCTAAATCCAGTGACAGCTGGCAGTGCTGAGCTGCAGCTCATTCCTTCTTTTACACAGCTTAGCTAAAACACTTCTCTGAGATCGCCCCAATTTATCAACAAACAGCAGTTTCTGGAACAATTTAAAAGCATTCCCAAATAGGTAAGAAGTGGTCAGCTCTTCAAGCACTCAGCGATTTGTGAGCTCCCAAATAGGCAGGCAGCTGGAGATGGATGGGGACGGCTGATGGGAGCACCAAATGCCCTCCCCAGCTGCTTCACAGAGAGGATGGGGCTGTGGATCACATTAGAATGGAGAACTTTGAGGCAGGAGTACCTGGGCAGCTGCAGAGCATTACCCATGGGCGTGGGGAATGGTGATTCATACAGATTAAAGCTGGTTTGAGGCATAAACATGAGGGGCTTCTGTGCTGCCAGGGAGGAGAGGTGACTTGGTCCCTGCACAGTACTGCTCCCCAGCCAAGGAAGCCACGTGGAGGGGGATCTCCTCCTGCAATTGAGTCCCGCCTCACAGGATTGGGAAACCCCATGCAGCCCATACCCACACAGGCATGTACAAGATGATGATGTAGTTTCATGTACAGCCATACACTGTAACGCAAGGCAGAGGGAGAAGGCACAAGGGCAGATGCCATGCCTACCCCCACACTCATCTCCTGTGGGACAGATGGCAGCAGCCATCACAGCAGCCCACTCCCACTTCCTGCTCGGGCAACCTGCATCCACCTTTCAAGGTACCACAGTTGCAACGCAAAGGTTTTCTTTATAAATTAGGCTGTGCCTTAAGTACTAACGCTGCAGCAAGAGGATGGATGTTTTCAGTGCTTTCCTGCAAAAGTAAGATGGGCAGAATGGGCTAAGCAGCATCCTGCACATATCCTGTATGGCTGAACTGGAGTGAAAGACGTATGGGTACGAAGCGTGTTTTTAATGTGCTCATTTAATCTCAGTAAAATGCTTAACCCAGGTAAGCTGTGCATCTAGCTCACTGATTCCCTTCAGCCCCATACTCTGACTTTGCTGCCTGAACCGCTGTCATGTGGCAGACATAGCTCGATTCAGAAGAGGCTCCCGCAGGGATGTGAGCCAGACCCACCCAACAGCTCCCCGAGGAGCTGCGGAAGGCGAAGCGCCTTGTACCAAACCTGAAATACCACATCGGGAACAAATTCAAACTGAGGAGTTCCGTGTTGCCAAACCCCAACATTCAAAAATCATGAGTCAAACACACAAAAATCACGGGACTGGCTCGATAAACCCGGGTTTAACATAATTTTCATTGCCTGGTGTTTTCAAAAATTTTGGGTGCCTTCATAGGACATTTCTAAGCTCCTCTATTACCATGAGAGAGAAAATCTGGCTTGTTTTTATTTTTCCTTCTAATTGAGGTTGATATGCAGCAAAACAACTGTTTTATTTTACAAGTTGTTTGGGTTGGCCTTGCTTCCCTGTGGGTGGGGACTGCAGGGATGGTAGGGGCAATGCCTGACACCCTTTGCCTGTTTGCGCTGCAAGAGATGCTCTGTCTTTAAGCAAGGATCTGCCCATCTCTTCTTACAATCCCTAGCTATTTTGGGGGAATAAACCCAGAATCCGTAGAAATCAGGTGCTTCCTTTTACGCATCTGAGTCAACGTTTCCTATTGTGCAAAGAGGCGCAGTCATGGCGCGGCGCTGAAAACCGCTGATCCCAGTCCTGGCCCATCCTCTTCTGCCTGCTGACCCCATTCTCGCCATCGGCCGTCCTTGGCTGTTCCCACTCGGAGCAGCTGATTTCCCTGGGAGGAAGAGGGAGTGACTGGGGCTCTTTGCACACTTTGTGAGCTGGGCATCTGGTATTTTTCAAAACTCTGAGATATTTTAACTGAAAACTGTCCTAAAAAAGAAGAAAGAAAATCCAACAGAACCTAACCAAAAAACAATGCATAAAACCGGAAATGTTTCAATTTGAAATCCTTAATTAAAACCACACTCTTTAGTACATAAAGAAGGAAGTTAAAACAGAAATGTACTTTTGCACATTACAGACAGCATTATAATAAACAAAAAGCGCTGCCAAGAAAGAGGCATTTTCAAGGCTAAAGTAGATACCTCCAGCTGCACTCAAATAATGTCAGTGGTCTTGTCCACATCACCGAGTATCATTGCATTTGAACATGATAGCAAACGACCAAGCTAGGTGGATGGGGAAGATGGCAATTACTGGTGCAGACCACTAGCACTGCAGCAAGGACCACAACTCACTGGGGTCTGTGAACCCTGCTGACTTCCCACAGATCCCAGTCCCTAATCTGTTAAGTATTTGAAGGAGCTGGCCCTGGCTCTTCCTGCTCCTCTGGGCTTGCAGATATGGCTCAGCTGGAGGGACCCGGTTTGGCAGGAGCTCTCTCCTGCTAATCTTTGGGGGAATCTTGTACCAAAGCACACAGGGTGGAGTCTGAACCTGATTTCAGAGGCACAGATGAATGGCTGGAAAAAGCCAGAGTCATTACCCTAGCGTCCCACACCATACAGCCTGGAACACGCACAAGGAATGCAGGAGTCAAACCCAGCCCCTCAGCACAACAGATCAGATCTTTTGCAAAGGTATTCACTGATAGCTTAAAATTTTCTGCAAGTATGGAAATTTAGCCTATCCCCATGTAAAATTTTGCAGTTATTTAACATCTGTGGTCAAAATAGGCACCTGGCTTCTAGTCCAAACTTACCTATTTTGGCCTTCTAGTAACTGGGTATTGCTACATCCCTGCCTGTTAGGTTTTTGTTTCTTGTGGATAGCTCAAGATTAAGGTCATGCCTCCTCTAAATACACTTTTATTAAGCAATTTGTTGCAGGTCTTCAGATTCTTCACAGTTGTCCTGGGTTCAGCAGTAGAAGTCATTTTTCTCCTTCTCGGTAGCTGGTGCAGTGCTGTGGTTTTGACTGTCAGCCTGGGAATAGCACTGATAACA